>PVHY01002096.1:0-88284 GCA_004024945.1 Uropsilus gracilis | reverse complement strand
TCTATATCTATATATCTATAGATATCTATCTATCTATCTCTATATCTATATATCTATAGATATATATATCTATATCTATATAGCGATAGATATCTATCTATCGCTATATAGATATAGAGATAGATAGATAGATAGATAGATAGATAGATAGATAGATAGATAGATAGATAGATAGATAGATAGATAGATAGATAGATAGATAGATAGATAGATAGGTGAGCACAACAAAATCTACCTTTTATATACTGGTGGTTGAAACTAAAACTTTCCTTAAATGAAAAAAATATTTAATTATAGATTATGGAGATCATGTAGTCAGGGTGCCTAAATGCTTTAGGAAGGAATAGATTACTATGAGAAACTGCCATTCGGGATGCATCCTGAAGGATTCAAAGATGTTAGATGTTCAGGGACTAGCGGAAAGAACAGTCTACATGATAGAAGTTATATAAATGCTTGTACAAAGGGTCACCTGTGCCCCGATGTTTACTGCAGCACTATTTAAAACTGCAAAGAGATGGAAACAACCCAAATGTCCCAAAACAGAAGACTGGATGAAAAGGATGCAGTACATATACACAATGGAATATTTTGAATACTCATCAATTAAAAATGACAAATTTGACAATTTTATGTAACATGGATGCACTTAGAAGAAATCATATTAGCAGAAACAAGTCAGAAAGAAAAAGACAGAAACCAAGTGGTTTCACTAATATATAGGACATAGGAAAAATAAACAAAAAGTCATGAGGAAAAGTCAAAATAAGCTAATAACTAAACTGAAGTACATAACTCAGGGGTTGGGGGGGTAGAGGGTGGGAACAGTCAGGGAGGGAAGATGGTGGGCGAACCCTGGGAATTTAAAAAATGTGAAATTTATATATAAATAAATTATTTAATAATTTTTTTAAAGTTATATAAATGAAGGGTAGACAGGGGAAAGGCTTGGTATATTCCAGAAACTAAAAGAAAGCCACTGTGGCTAACATGTATTGAATGTTATGAGATAAAATTAGAGAGTTTTATGGAAATGGAATCTCCTGAAGCAAAGCTTAAAAGATGAATTTTACTCATGGTGGCATAGGGGTGGTGGTGGGGGGACTACAATGTTTTTTAGACTGTGATCAAAGTCTGGTTTTTAATTTTAAGATAGTCCAGCAGCTGCTGTGTGTAAAGTAGATTAAAAGGTAGGTGTGTCAGCAAGGAAAACAGAAGCTAGGTATTTTGTATAGGTGGGGTTTAGTCTAGGTTACAGTAGTGTTGGAAGAGAAAAAAACAATAACAGAAGTATCTAGAGGTCATAACTACAACTGCAGGAAACAACATCTGCAACACAGAGCAGAGTGTAAAAGTGAGGCTTGGGTACTGAGAAATGATGACCAAATACTTAGCATTATGGGCAGTGGTTAGTGTGGAGAGCTGTTGCTGTACCCTATCCATGAAACAGTGGAGGCTTGGACTAAGTGGTGTGATGAAGACAGAAATGTACAGGTAAGAGAAAGATTTGGGAACTATATCCAAAGGGACCCTCTGTAATAGAAGGATTTTATTGAGTTGGAAATCAAAATTGACTCCCAAGCACCTGAGTTGGAGAACTGGATGTGTGGTAGCTCCACTTATTTGGGTTAGAAAACCAAAAGGAGCAGATTTAGAGAGAAATATGTGTTAAGTTTAGGACATATTCAGTATGAGATGTCAAGTAAACCATTTGATATATGAGTGTGGTAATCAAAGGAGATGTGTAGGCTGAGACACAATTGAGACTCACTGCCTTTCAGGTGGTATTTATTACTTTCTTTTCTTTCCTTTTTTAATGTTCTTACATCATTGTTCATTTCTGTACAAAATTTGATTTCTCCTCTCGGATGGAGTCCTCATCATTCTCCCACAGCCACAGCACCAGTGAAATATCACATTAGCTCCCTTGTGCTCTTCTTCCTGTTTTGACTTTTCTCCCTACCCCCTTCCCTGCAGTGTGCCTCAGATTGGTTTGCCTGCAAGTTTTATCTTTCAGTCTCTCTGTATTCCACCTATAAGGCAAGCCATATGATATTTTTCTTTCACCTTTTGACTTATTTTATTTGGCATAACCTCTTCCAGCTCCATCCATGTTTCTGCAAGTGACATGAAGTTTATTTTTGATTGCCAAATAGTATTCCATTGTGTATCTATACCACATCTTCTTGATTCATTTATCTGTTTGAGTACATTTAGGTTGTTTCTCTACCCTATTGTAAATTATGCTGCCACTCAGGTATTTAAATGGATGATGTCTTTCCATTTAAATGGCTGAGAGAGAGAGAAGGAAGAGAGAGAAACAAGGTTTTGTTCTAAGTCCTGGAGCTCACCAGTTTTGAATGATTGGTATGGTCTGAGAGAGAGCAAAGGGAGTTGACAGGAGCTAGAAAAAAAAAGGTAGAAGAAAAATCAAGAGCATGATGTACTGTGGAAACTAAACCAGGAGAGAGAAGTGGTCAGTTATTTCTAATGGTCTTGAGAGTATGAAGTAAGATACAGGCAGAATGGTGACCATGGATTTAGTCACATGAAGATGTTTACCTGATAGTGGGAAAGGTGGAAAAGTAAAAAACATAAAGAGCACTCCATTCTGACACAAATAATCCTGAGGGAGTAAAAAGACCAAAATTTTTCTTCAACTCAGGGCACCATGAAAACTGGACAAAAAAGGGTTGTTCATATTTAACAATGTATTTTTTTCCAGTAGTGTTCCTAGCATTTATTTTATACCTGCCACAATGCAAAGAACCTGTCTGCACTTTCAAGTTGTTTACTCCGTGTTATAATGTGGAGAGCAAGTGTTAGTTTACATTGTACAATATTTCTCAACAATTTGTGACCAACTTTCCTCAGCCTATACATGAGGAAAATCTGTCTTAAAAGTCATTTTGTTTGAAATAATCTCAGAAACTATTATTAGAACTTACTTTTTTAATTTTAAGCTTTAATGAGAGGCTTGCCAATGTGAAGCCGACATTGCAAGATTTGCAGGTTTCCTAAACTTTGTAGATTTGTTTTGCGATGTAAAAGATAATCTTTTCAAGCTTTCCTTCCTGTCAGTCCTATCCAGGTCCAGCAGGCAGTATGAATAGCTACTAGACCAGTAAAATTGCAATTGATTGGAGGTTTTAAAAGATAAAATTTTATTAGCTTTATCAATCTCCAAATGTCTCATCTGGACTGAAATCATAATTTTGATTGTGTTATAATATATATTTAATGTATTATTTCCCCTGCTAATATTGTCTCAGCAGTAGAAACATCTGCCTCTGCCCATGGGCTAGGATTGGAAAAGGGATTATTTGCCAAATGACCAATTAATAGTTGGATCTTTACTAGGTTTCTAGAAAATTCCTAGCATAGCATTGAGAGTTTCAGACAGTTATCTCTTTTTATGTAAGTTATCTTTCAGTTTGCTTTGCTGCAATAATTAGAAGGATAAGAGTAGAAATTCCATGTCTTGGTCAAACTGCTATTTTTCTAGTGAGACAAACCATGCTTTGTTTTACTTTGCTTATCAACAGGCCACACTGCTGTTCTCTAGGACTGTGTTTAATAAGTATGTTCTCTTAGGCCAAAATGTCAAGTCTATTACTAATGAGGTCAGTGACGTCACCGAACATGCTTGTATACCTTGCCAACAGTCAGCATTGTTGGAGCAGATCACACTGGCTGCCGTTTGACTATAAATGCCAAGGTCAGGGCATTAACAAGCAAGAGGGCTTTGGAAAAAAAAAGATGAAGATTTAAAACAAAGTCTGTCCATGTCAGAGAACAATGGGCGGCTGTTTGGGAGAGTGCTGGAGACTTTCCAGAGGTGCCATTTGCCTCAGACAAGTCTCTGCCCTGTGAAAATTGTGTAAGTCAGTGATGGACCAGAAAGATGACCGTCTTTAAGCCACAACTGCCACTTTGAATGTTGAGTTTTGGAATATGCCACAGACAGCCCTGACATTCTAAAATTGATTGAAATTTTATGACCTTCAGAGGTAACTAATGTATTTCTAGCTAGTATGATTTCTGGAAATAACAAAGTTCAGCATCCAAAAATGACTCTTCCTAGCAAATAGTTCATGCATAAGTTTGCTTTGTCCTTTAAGATTATTGCACTAAATATGTCAATGAAAAGGGGAAAAAGTCAATAGGAGAAAAAAGCAACATATATGTATATATTACTATAAGACTAGTATATCATTTCATTTATTTCAAGAAATGTGCATGTGCATATATGTGAATGTCTAATTTTAATTTGACAAAATTTGACAGAATTTTATGATTAAAATGAGCCTCTCCTTTTAGACACATTTGAAATAAAAAATAAAAACAAACTTAAGATGAAGTCAATGGATATAACTCATAGACTTTGCTTTCTAAATTTGTCATCTCAGGGAAAATAGAAAAAGAGCCTCTTGTTTTCCAGGTGACTGGTTTTCATTGAGAAGTTAAAGGCCAAAATAGGGCAAGACAACCCTAAAAGAAATAAAACATGGAGGAACAAACCATTTTAGATCTGCAGTCAAGTATCTGGAATGAGTTGGTGGGCATGGAAATTTCTCATCTATTTCTTTCTTAGAGAAACATAAAAATGTTGACTCTATTTTAATGTCTTTTTCCTATTGCCTTTGGTGAAAATAAAATACTTTGTGTATATTTACCAACATAAATATGAAAAAAAAGTCTGTTCTCATACAGAAGTCTGGGATAGCAACCGAGGGTGAGAATGGAAAAGATCAGTGGCACCTCTGGTTCTGGCTGGTATTAGGGTTGAACTGAATGATGCCTGGGTATGTTTCTCTCCATTCAGGAAATCAATGTATTGAAGCTTTCCTGGTTTCTGTGGCCAGCTTGGTTTACATTCTATTATATGTTATTTCTTTATTGCTTGCAGTCTTTGATTTGTGGTTGCTCTATATATTATTGTTTCCTCGGCTCAGGGCCCACCTGGACCTGAGCAAAAAAAAAGATTACTCATATCTGACATGAATATATTTGAATTTTTTGTCTCACCTCAAAGCTATGACCAAATGCATAAATATGAATTAAGCTGTGGTGTTCTAAAACTGCCCAGATATAAATAGGAATTAATGTGAGAGTTAAATAACAAGTAAAGACCAGTGGATAAGTAATTCTGAATAACTGAGTAATTTCCGAATAACTGAATAACTGAGTAATTTCTGATAACTGAAATCTTAAGTGAAAGTATTCAGATGATTGAGTTGATTGAATCATTTAAAATGAAAGAAATGTTTCTTTGTGACATTGGCATTCCTTTCACTCATTTCTTCAGTCATTTGTTTGTCATTAATTTCCCCCAAATAGAAGTTCATTAAGTGTGTTGAATGCATAAGAAACAGGGCACAGGGTATAGTTGTGACCCGGGGGTATTAATCTTGTTACATACACACACAAATACACACAGGAGAATGACGGAGGAACATGTGAAGAACAACAAAATAATTCCAGTAAAGTGGGATACTCAATTTGTTAAATGTGGGAAATAAAAAGACGAGTGTTAAGCCATTTTTGGAGATACAGTGATAAATACCCTGGAAAGAGAGACAAGCCCATTTAGAAGAAGTCCTGTACTCAGTGCTAAGGAATTGGGCTCATGGGCTTAGCTGGTATGTTAGTGAAATGGAGCAGCCATGTTACCGGATGAGATGTTAGACTAAAAGGTACAGGGCAGCTGATTGCTGGAGATTTTATGGAGGAAATGTTACTAGTGGCTCTCTAATCTCACCTGTTTCATGAGGAAAGAGACCAAAGGATTTGGGTAATTTGAATTTTCAAAGGAAGAAAACACAGTCACAGACAAGATAAAATCACTAGAGAAATGAAAAGTAAAAAGGAGAGTTAATTCAAATAATCCAGACTTTCCCATCTAGATGAGTCCACCTTGATAAAAAAGGAGAACATGAAAAAAGTTTCACACGATGTTTAGGGTATTTGTCAGTATAAGTTTGGGACATGGTGCTCAGTCTTTCCATTTGTATTTGTGAGATTTTATTCCATACCAACCTATTCAACTATTCTGCTGCCTAATAATATTTTTTTCCTCTCATTTTCATCCTGGCCATTTATTTTAATGGTTTTACTGAGACATCATTTACAAATAATAAACTTCATATTCTAAGTGTTATAATTAAACTGTTTTAGTAAATATTGAGAGTTGTGCAACCATCATTATAATCCAGTTTTAGACAATTTCCATTCTCTCCAAAAGACCCCTCATCTCTTTTCACAATTGTTCCTTGTTCTTTCTCCATCCCCAGGCAATCAATTATTGATTTCCGTCTATAAGGATTTGTTTGCTTTTTCTGTACTTTTCACCTAACTGGAATAATAATGCTTTTTTAAAATTTAGTTCCTATTTACATAGTAGAATGTTTTTGGTCTATTCATGTTGTAATAGATCAAGAGTTTCCTTATTTTTATAGCTTCATGATATTTCACTGTGTGGATTTGCTACATATTGTTTATTTATTCACTAGCAGATAGATATTTGAATTTTTCCAAATATGGGCCTATTATGAGTAATGTTGTTAGAAACATTACAAACATTACAATATTTGCATTTAGGTTTTTGTGTGGACACGTTTCATTTCTGTTTGACAGACACCCAGGAATGGAATTGCTGGGTTATACAATATGTTTACAATTTATATTTAACTCTTTCAGAAACTGCCATCTTTTTCAAGATGACTTTACATTTTATATTCTCACAAGCAATATATAGGACTTTCAGTTAATCCTTCTCCTTGTCAACACTTATTAATGTCTTTTTATTATAGCTATCCAGTGGGTATGATATAATACCTTCTTATGATTTTAATTTGGATTTCCCTAGTTACCAATGATGTTGAACATCTTTTCATCTGTGTATGAACTACTGGTATCTCTCTCTCTCTCTCTCTCTCTCTCTTTATAGATTATTATTTTCTTCTGTTTTAATAAGATCAATTATTTTCTTACTAAGTTGTACAAGTCCTTTATATATTTGGGATATAAATATTTTAGCATACATATGACTTACCAGTATTTCTCTCAGTGTGTGAATAGTCCAGTTTTGTAAATGATATCTTTTGAAGATCAAACATTTTTAGTTTTGATGAAACTACCAATTCTCTTTTCTTGATCCTGCTTCTGGTATCATATCTGAAAACTCCATAACCCCACACCACATATGTTTTTCTTGTTTGTTTTCTTCTGGAGTTTTATAGTTCCAGTTCTTACATTTAGGTCCTTGGTCATTTTGAAATAGTTTTTGTTTTAGTGTGAAGGAAGGAATGAAAGTCATCTCATTTGTCTGTATGTATCCTAAGTGCTAATTACGTTAAAAAGAAAAGATGTACCTGCCAAAATTTCATTCAGCTTTTGGAATGCATCTTGGATATTTAAATTCTCTGTGATTTTTCCATGTAGTGTCTTCTTTGGTATCGTTGAACCTTTTCCTACCTTGTCTGTTTACATTATCTGCTGGTGAATGTAAAACCCTGCATCATCTCTATGTGTTTATATGTCTCCCCTACTAGAATATGAGTGCCGTCACTATATCCTCAGTGCCAGAAAGATAGTGGAATCTAAAATAATTTGGGTTGAATTTGATGAACTGTCTCCCTCTGTGAACCTGAAAATCTCTTTTGTAATCTCTCTCTCAATCTCTCTTAAAATTTAAGACATGCTAACATTTGAAACAACAACAGTGAAAATAGTCCAGGGAACTAGCCTGTTCAGGGTAAAAAAAAATAAATCATCCTAGCTGACAAGATTTCTGCAGAACTGCTTTGTAGCTTTTTTAGATAGACATATAAAAAGGGACAGTGATTTGATGGGATTTGAGCAGGGTGATGAATAACTGCTGTAGTCCTAATGAAATAGTACAGCTAAGAAAAACTGGAAGCTCTCAGAAGACAGTGGGCATGCGACCAGCTCCATCTCTGTTATTTACTCATACCCATTGTGTGCTCTGTTCTGCTTAGGGCATTAGTTCACCCCAATGATCACAGCTATGTCCTTTTCCATCTCTCTATCCTGCATACTTCCTATTATGCATCTGAGTCACAGCTTTCCTCCTTCAGGAGGTGAGACAGCAACCAGTGCCTTAGGGATTTATTTTAGATTTACTGCAATAAAAATTTGCTTATATTTCTTATAATCAGGTGATAAAGCATCTAGTTTACTTTCTCTACAGATATGTATTGAAGATTTAGTATGTATTAAGTTCTGTGTCCGTTATCCTATAGAAGATATGTAAACACTCTCTCTCTCTCTCTCTCTCTCTCTCTCTCTCTCTCACACTTTTTAATGAGCACTGGGTGTTCTCACCCAGGGGAGTTTTCAATATGTTTAAAACATTGATGAAAGAGGAGGAAATATTGCTCTTCACTCCCCCATGTGCCTCCATGAAATCTTGTGAGACTTTTCCAAATCGGACTGAGAAATAATCTTTCCATATTGTCAATTAAGCAGGATTCAGTGAGCAATGTATTTGGATATTGATCTTTCTAATATGTCTTATAAAAAGCATTTAAGTCAATCTCTTAAGGTTTGTTGTTTTGAGACAGGAATAGAGGGCAGTAATGATTATAGGATTTGGCATAGGCTCTCAGAGTGAGATTTTTTTTCCTCCAGAGACTGACCTGCTCAGAAGTTTGAACTATGTCAAACTGTGGAGATCAAATACGTCCCTCAAGGTTTAAGAACAAGTTTTTTAATATCCACCTTTATTTTCTCACCTTTCAGCTTATTTGAAACATGCTGTTTAGAATAATGACTATGCTGACACTTGGAGCCACAAAGGCCTGGCTAGGGATCTTGGGTCTGTGGGTCCTTGAGTACATTATAGAATCTCTCTGAGCCCTAGTTTCTTGTTCCATAAAAATGATGCTCACAGCTATCTCAAAGAGAGCTTATAATAGTTAAAGAATATATAGAAGATGTGGACCCTAACCTATCACATAATATGTTATTAATAACTACTTGTCATTAATATTTTAGCAATTTCTAGGATGATATAAAATTGATATATAAAAGTCAGATGGCCTCTCCTTAAGGTTCTCTGCCTTGTGTAGTCTCCCTTACTTTGATTTTTTTGATGCTTTATGTTTTCTTATTAAAGAAATCACATAGATATGGTAGAATTAATCTCCCATCTCATTTACTTCCATCCCTTATGGATTAAACAGTCTCCTGAAATTTTTCTTTGTCCTCTAGTCCATCTTGAAAAACTCACCTCCAATAAATCACACTATTTCAATAATATCTAATAATCCATATTTATCTTGCCCTGATTAGTATGGCTTATTTGTGACCCACACCTTATTGTTTTATGGATCATATTTGGTTGCAATATCTTTTTCATTTTCTTCTGATCTAGAAGACTCATTTCCCTGCCCCTCCCCTCATGTCTTTCTTGATGGTACCATTTGTGCAGCTTCTGGGCTAAATGTCTTATATAACTTTCTGTGTCACCGTGTACCTAGTTGTCCCCAAGAACACTGTGAGCTGCTGGAAAAGTGTGGTTTGCAGACACAAGTACATTTCTTGTTCTGCCTTTTCTTTTGCAATGTCTCATCTACTGCTAGGTATCTTAGAAACTGCTTTTCATCTGAAATAGAAGTTGTTTGCACCTATAACCATCACAAAAGATGGTCATGATTTCCCACTGAAATGATTTAGGTAAAGGCCCTCATAATTCCAGGCATGTGGTGGCTCCCAGATAAACTCTAAGCAGCCAAACTGCAGAGGGCTGTTGTTCATAGAGGCGGAACTGAGGCCAGACTGTAGAGGAAGAGCATAAAGGGCCCCTGAAGTGAGAGCATTCAAAGATAAAAAATGCTTATGAGAGTGAGGGGTTTTGTTTTCCTTTTTTGGATTTCTCATGCTGTGATTTGGAGTCTAGACTGAGTAGCACAGCCAAGGCTGATGCAGTGGATTCCCAAGGACTGCCAGACTGAAAAGCTCCCTTTAAAGGCAGAAGTTAGGTAAAGCCCTGGCTGATGGCAGCAAAAGAAGACTGGTGTAGTTCCAGGCTTCTGGAAAGTTCTGGAAAGCCCTTTTGGGATGTGATGGGTGCTCACTGACCTGAGACAACCTTCAGGTAGGTAAGAAGTACCTCTTCTTCCTTCACTATCACAAAATGAACCTTCCTCTCTCTCTCTCTGTCTGTCTGTCTCTCTCTCTCTGTCTCTCTCTCTCCTCTCTCTCCTCTTTCCTCGCCTCTTCTCTCTGTGCTATTAGCCTTGTTATGGCAGGAAGCTTCTGCTATTGCTACTGCTGGTACCACACTGCAGCTAGAGCACTAAGGTGAATCCTCATTCTGTAAGGTGTCTCTCGCCATTTTGACGCTAATGATTATAGTCCCCAATGGGAGAGCCTTCTGCAAAGAGAGTTCCTGAACTCCATGGATATCCTCACTTTTTCTTAGCTGACACCAATGAGCAAGAAATGTACTCAGATAACTGTCTAATAATGATCAGTGCCAGCATAAAATGAAAATACTGGGCCCTTGTTGAAAATGCAAGATAAAATGTGCCATTAATGGAATAAAATATAAAAGTCTTGTTTCTCTTTTCTGATTTATCATGACATTTTTCATTTACTCTTGAATATTGCTTTAAGTAAAGAAACATTGAAATTTAATGTTATTACCATGAATTCCAACACATATTTATAGGGTATTATTCAGTCATCTTATTAAGGTAAAAATCACATAGCATTTACTATTTTAGCCATCTTCAGATGTTCAGCTCTGTTGGGCTACATACATTTGCACAGTTATGATCAATTCCACTTTTAAATACAAAACTAAGTAAGATCCTTTAACTCATAAGTGAAATCGAAGAAATTTCATAATTTGCACTTCATAGCTCTCATATGCATACACCCTACGTTCTCATCAGAGTAGTGAGACACTTTGCGAAAGTAACTCACTTAGCTATTTATCTACCCAAAATAGATTCACTGGAATACTCTGGAATTCTGTAGTATCAAGAATGGCACATGCAAATGAAATCTTGGAGGGCTAGATGTTCTCTCTGATCTCTCTTCTCTCTGATCCTTTATTCCATCAGATTTCACTTATCCAAGTTCAGTGATAAGTTGTTAAGAATTTAATGTCAGTGATGGCAGAATTCTCTTCTGCAGGCCCTGGCTGACTGCCTATGTTGCACACCCATGGGACTAATCCTGTTGATGGTATTTTGTGGCCTATTGCAAGAAGAGCAGGTATTGGGGACTGCAGTGAGACCATTTAGAGTCTTGAAATCTGTCTCCAAATTTCTGGTCTGCCCCCATTTTTCTCTCCTTTTCACCTTCCAATGCTCCCTCCGCTGGTGTTCCAGGCATGATGTGGCAGTGCCAGAAGGTGGAGTTGGGCTTAATGTGTAAATCAGACTATATTTCACTAATTCACTATTGTGTGAATCATAAAACCATAATTTTATAAAATGTGTAAAGCATTAATTACCCAAACTCTATGTTATTGAATAGATGCTGTGCCAGGGGAGGGATGCAAATCATGACTCATAAAAAGAGTATCATCAGCTCATTTTAAGCTGAGGACACTGGGACCCTAAGTAGATAGGGTGGACTTCACCACTCCTCAATTACATGAAAGGCTCACATAGTCTGATTTCAGATCTTTGTCAATCACCCCCTTAACAGAGGGCTGAAAAACTGCATTCTCTGCCAAGAGTCACAAACCCTCTTTGAAGTAGTTCTGCTTGAGCATAAAACCATACAAATATAATGTACTCTAGGTGTGAGGTACCAGGTGCAATCCAAGTGGAGGAAAGTACTCATTATTTTGAAGGTTGCAAATGGATTTCAAAGTGAGACTGTCCCTTTTGCTGGCTTCCAGAGATGAAAGTACACAATTTTCACAACATTTTTTTTCAAAAGCTATCAGAAGCTTCATTGTTTTTTCTAAATGTGCAGTGTCACTCCCCATCTTGTCTGTAGTTCCCCCGTGGCTGAACATTTTAATCATCTGTTTTTGTGCTTTAAAGATTTGTCATTTGATTTACAACTTGTAGGAGTGGATTTGCGGTGAGTAATCAGGGTGAATGTCATAAAGAGGACAAAAGAAAGGTGAAACACAGTGTTAATAATTTAGTTTCAATAACCTTAAAAGGTTTACTGTTCACTTTTAACCTCGTATCCCAAAAAGCAAGCTACTACAGTGAATCATAAAATGTTTCTTTTAATTTGCAAGTCATTTATTTAAGTACACTTACAGGGACTGATGTATTTCTTAAACAAAAAGGTCATGAAATAACAGCAGCCACTCCATTTGATTCTATTTAAATATTCTTTGCCATTGATGAGAAAGGCCTTAAGGTGTAAATTCTATAGAGGCTTACTTTTAAATTTATATATTATTTTAGTGTTATACTGTTAATTTAATACCATTGACTTAGTCCTGGGCAACTCAGATACTCACACTGACAGTGACAAGACTGTAGAAGTGATTTTTGATGGGGGCAAATTAACTTTAGAGATTTACAGGTGATATTTAAAGCCTAATATCAAAACTAGGGGGCAGAAAAGGGCCATGCTCAGAGAGGAACTTTAAAACACCTGCAAACTAGAATTTTAACATCTCAGGAGAACTGCTAAATTAATGGAGAGATTTTCCACCCAGATCTCATTACCAACCCTATTAAAACAATCCCTGTTGAACATTATACTATGCCATTGCATAGAAAATCACCAGGTGCATAAAGGTGCAATTTGTTTCATAAGTGGGGATGTGGGGGTTATATGCATATTCCATATTCCATCTATTGTGAAAGAGCTATGACACATTTGGGGGGAGGGGGTGGTTCTTCCTCATCTTTAATTAAGAATCTGAGCCATAATAAATGGAATCAAGTTTTTCTAGGGTTCTTATTTTATTTCTGGTTTTGTTTTTTTTTTTTTTGGAAACTGGGTCTTGCTATTTTTGCCCATGGAACCGCAGGCTCTCGTTGCCCAGGGTACCACAGACTCAAGCAATCCCCAGCCTCAGCTTCCCAGATAGCTGGGATTACAGGCATGCGCCACCACACCCAGCTATTTTTTGGAACTAGGTCTCAACTATACGGGCCCCAGGTGGGACTCGAACCGCGATCCCTAGCCCCTGCCGCTTCATAGGCTGAAGCTTACAAGCATGAGCCACCATGCCCGGCTTTATTTTATTTCTGGTAATGATATTTCTCTGTATTTTGTTCCTCAGTTTCTCAGGATGTTGAATGCTACCCTTTTCCTAGCATGTCATACCACAGATGGGAGATAAAAGGTCCTAGGATTATGTGCCTGATTAACCTTAAGTAACAGGGCTGAAATTCTCTAGAAATCTGGAAGAAATCTTATAGCAGTAGATTCCCTCATTTAAATTTTAAAGTTTTAAATGGGCAGACCTAATTGCCAGGGGTATCTAATAATTCCTAAACTACCAATGGATTTTAGTATTTAAACTCTTTCTTCTTCTGCAGGCTACTGCTATAACTACTTTTGGTCCTTCCTGCAGTTTTCTTGAGGCTTTCAGCTGCTGACTCAGTGTTAGTTGAGAACTGCTGCCCCACATGTGTTCCCTGGGCCAGTTCTTTTCTGTCACCTTCTGATTTTGGTATAACTGAAGTCAGGATCTCTAAAGGCAATATAACACATTTTGTGTCAGTTAGGAAAGACACTGCTTCTAGAATCATCACGTGTCTCTCCATGGCATTTTATTGCATTTATTTAAGACACGTTTGATCTCCTGCCCTGAAATTGTCACCACAGTTAGATTGATGTAGCTTGCTATATGAACAGCACCCACCTGGTTATGGTGCATTTATTCAGTGTGCTCATGGAGTTTGGGGCAGCACATGAGGAAATCCTAAAAAAATATATGAAAAAATCTTTGGAATCTCATTCCTGACTCAGCTACCAGCAGTCATATGACAATGAGTGAACTGTTCAGCTTTGAAGAATTTCTCCTTATCTGTTAAAAAAAACAGTAGGTCAAGGCACCATACACATGTACACTAAAGTACTGATATTAGTTTCCGTCTTCTCTATTGTCAGGATCCTGTCCTGTTTTCCATATTATGTGAATTTATTTATCTGCTAACATTCTCTGGAGTAGATAAATAAAGGACCACCTCAGATTGTGATGGGCTCCAATGAAAATGACTTTTTTTTTTCATATTTTTTCTATTGGTCTCTCTAATGTCTAGTTTTGGGTGTTATTCTGAGTGCTTTCTATAAAACAGAAAAACTTGTCACTGTAGATTGGCATTTGTTTCTTTTCAACTAATAAAAGTGAGGTTAAACATGAATTTTTGATCTAAACAGAAATTCAGGCTCCTACTGATTAATCAAAAATCTTGAACATTAGTGTTCATTATTTGACAAGTTATTTTATTACCAATGGACTAGCATATGGTAGCCTAAGGTGTAGCCTGCTGTGTTAGCATAAGCAGTGGAATAAGAGCCTTGAAAACTAGAATTTAGGAAACAAATGCCTCACAATCTCTTTTGCCAGTCTTGTCTTCCCTTGTAGTGCCTTCCGCACTGTGAACCTTATATTGTTATATTATAGTATATTGTTAATGAATCTTATAAGCTTTCCTAATCATTATTTTCAGTGATCTTGGTACAAGATACCAAGATTAACTTGATTTCTTCCAGTTGGCCTCTTAGCTCTTTTGATTGGAAAATTCTTGTATGATTCAGCAATTCTGAGAGTGTCCCTTTCAGCCTTCAATTGGCACAGCTTCCTCACTATCTTGCCTTAAAAAATGTTGGGCTAGTTTAAATTAGGTAGAGGATCCCTCAATTAATTTCTAAAAGCAGACCTGATCTTAAAAATATCCTGTGGTCTGTCTTTTTCAGATGCCAGAGTTGATTACATAATAACTTTCTCTTCCTTTGTCTTTCCTATCTGAAATTTATTTACATATTGCCAACATTCCATCTCTCCTACCTCACCTTATCCTCCATGCCCTCTTCCTTTCACCCCTCCATCATCCTTGTCATTCCCTCATTTCCGTCCTCCATAACTACCTTTTCCATCCTCCATGCCTATCCCTTTTCTCTAATTCTTCTTTCCCTACCCTATTGTATCCATCCTCCATGCCTCCCTTCTAATCTCTGTTATGTGTCCTGTCCAACCCCTGCCTTCTTCATGATTTCTTTACCTGTAAGGTGTGATTATATCACCTGTTACAATTTGATTAAATGTTACTCCATGGATTACAGTGATAATGAATTGTCCTTTTCAAAAGCTTACAAAATGATTGAGACTTATAGAAACAAATATTAAAGCTTTTAGTGTGGAAATTATCTGGGCTCTTCTTCTCAGATAATTCAAGGAGAACTTACCCCATTCAGTCAGTATCAGGTACTTAGCATTCAGTACAGTCCAGTGATGACAGTTTTATCTAGTTGCCTTTCTAGGGAAGCAAGCAAGTGCTTGGGGACAGCACAATAGGCAGGTGGCTTTTCCTACAGTGAGAGGTTGATGTCTTAGGCAGGGCGAGAACACATGGACTGCATACTCTGATCTCCCATGTTAGAAATTATTTCCTTCCTCCCACCCACAATCACCCACACTACACTGAGGAAGAAGAATAATTCTTGATGAGTAGTCATTCAAGAAGACATCTGTTTAAAATATAAAGAAACAGTTATTTTAAACATTTTTTTCCTTCAAAAAAGACCATTGGAGGTAGGTGGGAGTAAAGTTTAAAGATGCCATTAGTTCAGAACTAAAAGTGAACCAAAGCAATTTCCTTTAAAGTGTAAAGTCTGTAGTGTTAATCTCAATGTCCATAGTCAAGGAAATCACCATTATAGTTTTCACATGTGAGGGAAGTCAGCTGTGCCTTGTTTACATTACTGCCATTTATAAAACATTCAAAACAGCTATTCTGCTGAATAAACATTCAAGAGCCTGAAGGATAAGCATATCACTTAAACTTCTTAAGACTAAACTTTCCAAATCATTTCCTGGCAGGGCGACCCACCAGCAAAATTGCAAACTCTGTGCCCCAAGATGAGATAGACTGAATTAGATTAAGCAGCTTATTGTTGACATGTCTATTGATCTGGGTTCAGTGCAGTTTCCTGTCTCTGCCAGCAGTCAGATTGCTGTATACAATAACACTGTGGCCTGGTTTATGTGAAAATGGGGACTCCAAGCATCAATTACTCCAGGAAGGCAGTGGCACTGGGAGATAAGGTTAAGCTGTTTGCGGTGTTTAAGACCACTGAAATCCAAGCAACACATTTGCTGTCTAAAATGTTGCTTATATTTTTGACAATGTTCCATTTATAACATTTCCAGAGACCATCCAGAATTATTCTCTGCAGGTAGTAGGTAATGCAAATAGCATTATGAATGTTTATTGTTAGAGCAGTATAACCTGCTTGCTCAATTTCATGTATGTTTCTTAAATATTTGCATGAAGATATTGAACTGTGTAGCAAGCAATCAAGACTGTTTTGGAGACATTTTAGACCATCAGCTCCACCAAAACGAGAGAACCCATTAATATAAAATAAATATCAGCCATTTGACATGGCTATTTTTTTTTCTGGGACAAATTGGATAAATTCATTGACCTATATTTTATTTCTAATACCCTCTCATCTTTTACTGGAGAGTATTTATTTTCCTAAACACTAAATCCTACGTCTTTATGTCTAAGTATTGAGAATGCAAAAATCACAGTGAAAATACTCTTATTACTCTGCAATCATTTTGTGGTTTTGGATACACTTATGCAGGTATGCTCCGCCATCCTCCACTTTTCCCCACCCTGCCCCCCATCTCTTTCTTATTAAATTATGAATATATGTTTTTTTGGTTTTAATTCTTTGTTCTTTTTGGATACAGGAAACATGAATTTCCTTAGAAGAGTCTTACCTCTTAGCCTACTTCAAACATTATAGGAAGTTTACAAGTTGAATCTGTGTCTATGTACTTCTATGGAGAGTAACAGAAAGACATTTTTATAATCTATGGTGTTAGGACGCTTCAAAAATTCTTGATGAGTCAGCTGTTTCATTCTGTTCATACAAATTTAAGTTTCATGCTTAAAATGTAATTTTTTATTCCTGTGAGATGTGTTCACAGAGCAAATTCCACACCTTCTAGCAGAATAGATTTGCTATGAATTGGATAAAGGCATAGATTTTTTGAAAGTGACATTTCAACTTGCCTATCATGACACTTTATGTACTTTTCAATATACATTTATCTCAGGAATATCTCCTTCACTTTATTACAGATAGAAACAGACTTTGAAATTAAACTTAGGAAATCCCTTAAATACACTACTGATGGAAACCAGGCATGGCAATTTGACAGGTCTGGGTACATTTTATTAATTCAATTGTATTTTCCAAGTGGACCTCCTGAGGATTGGTACTGTCCTCAATAAGACTTTACAGCATTCACATCATTTTTATCTATTTTATGCCTTCCAAAGTGAGGCAAAATTAATACATTTAATGTTTATTTAGCATTTATGGGCACAGTTTTAAGTTTTATCTTTTAATGAGATTTTAATTGGCTTTATTGCAGAATTTATGCAAGGTGCCTAGAATGCCACTAGGCAAAAGGGACCTAATAACTAAAATGGGCCATTACAATTAATGTTAATATGGCATCCATTAGGAAAGTTGATGTGCTAACTTCCAACTGGGCTTGATCATTTTAGGTTTTTCAACTTCAGAACTCTGAAGTTCTGAAAACATATCTCATGGTCTTCCTTTACTGAAAAATACTAACTTTTTAAAGTTTTTTTTAATAACTCCTTGTTTTTACACATTTATATATATATATATATACACACACACACACATATATATGTACACACACATATATGTCTATATCATTGCATTCCCCAGGATTCTCCCTCCACCATATCACCTGTGATCCTTTATCTTGATCTTCTTGTGTCCTCTCTTCCCTGATTTCTCCCTCCCCCAACCACTCCCTCCCTAGTTGCTTGCTCCAGTTCTGTTGTCAACTTATTTTGACTTTTTGTTGACTTTTATTATTCCTGTATCCCATCTACAAGGTGAGACCATATGGTTTTTGTCTTTTTCTTTCTGAATTATTTCTGCTAATATGATTCCCTATAGATCCATCCATGTTATCACAAATGCTTTTATATTTATTGGTTTTGATTGTGGAATAATATTTCATTGTGTAAATATACCACATTTTCCAAACACTCATTAGTTTGTGGGCATTTGGGTTATTTCCTAGTTTTGTAAAGCTTTAATTTATCTACAAACTCTTTCTGATGTTAGTCATTTCCTGAGAAAGAGTTGTAATAGTATGATACTTTCAGGCACTCATCAAATAACAAGCTCAATATAAGCAACCACATGCTTATTCTCATTTATGAGATGGTGGTAGAAACTAGAAGGAAGAACAGTGCAATACTCATGAGCTGTTCTCACCTGTGTACACAGAATAGGACCCTCTGTCTCACAGTACTTGAGACAGTAAAGGTCTTTGTGGTTGATTTAACCTGTCAATAATGATGTGGAAGGAAGAGTTACTGAATTCTTCATAAGAATTGCATGCACCACCAATAATGGCAATGGCTTCATTATGACTGTCAAAAATCATAAACATCCACCTGCTCCCAATTTGTAGAGCTTGAAAGGCGCTAAGTTAAGGTCCTCTGCTTAATAAGAATAGTTCCTATGTAAATTTGCATGAAGTAACCCTATATGAAATCACAGTTAGCTGAAAATGTAGAACAGGAAAAAAGTCAGTTATTTGTCATAATCTAATGAAATAGTCATAAAATACAGATCAGCATTGTCTGCTACATCTGTTCTCGCATGCCAGGTTGCTTGTTGTCCCTTGTACTTGTCCCTGTTATATGATCCCTATCTAGGATGGTGAATCCTTTAAGGGCATCTGTCTTTATACCCCCATACAACCCAACCAAACAAGAGGCCATATGCTTGGAACTCTTAGCAAACATTGATTTAATTATTGAGTCGAATTATGTTGACAGTTTTTTATAGGTCTGAGTGGAATGTAGGGATTGAGTATGAAATAAAGGTTGACTTTATCTGACAGAGGGGCATTTTATAAAGACCAAATATAGTGAAAAAGAGAAGCTGTCAAGTTTTAGGTTGATTTAGGGTGACTTTAAGAGTGAAGTTGAAAAGGAAAAATGGAAATAAAGGGATTATCAGAAGAATGTTCTGATTTGTATGATTGTGAGGGTTGGCAGAAGTGTTGCTAGAGACCCATCTCTTTCTTAGACTTTTGCAAGAACTTCCTAACTGGTCTTTAATCATGAGTTCCTCCTCTCTCAAATCAGTCCTCTATTTGAGGGCTCTTGCCCTACTTTTCTCTGATTCATAAGCAGCCTTTATAAACTTTCTGTGAACCAAGGCCCATTCACAGTACTCTCATACCACTACTGTAGCCACACCCCAGCATTTCCTGGCACCCCGTGAACTTTCCCACTCCCCTTCCCATCTGCCCTCCTCCAGGGACTAAGAGACATTCAAAATATACCTTGGCCTCATCTGCCTTATATTTTTAGCATTTTATGATTACATATTAGGGGTCATTTCCATAAATGAGGCCCTTTTCTGACTATCTTTGAAGGTAGCCTAAAAGAGAATTGAGTCTTTTGAACAGAAACAAAGCTAGAAGAAGAAAGCAGAAAGCAAAATAATGATACGAATCTAGGCTTGAAGAGATTACTCTAGGTCTCAGGTTAGAACAATGAAAGAGATAGAAGGCTGCTTCCAGAGGTTTTGACAGCTGAAAAAATTGCAAAATAATGAACCTAGATGATAGGACTTCAGATTTTTACATAAGTTTGTTAGCAATGTTTTTAAAATATATAATGGCCAAGTTATGGGAATATGGAATGGGAGAGTGTGAAATAGAGGGAGGAATAATGAACATTGTAGTTCCCATTTATGACTCATCTGATAGTATTAACTTATATAGTGATCGGCACACACTTAAATAGAAACAAAGATGGGAAGAGTGAGCAGAAATATTCATGGAAACATAACAGAGCAAAAATGTATGGAAACACAAGAAAAGATAAACCTGGGATCAGATTCTAAACTATATCATATCTGGTACACCAAAAGTAGCCTTTTTAGTTCTTAACACACAGGAAATACAGTGAACAAATTCCCAAAAGTAGTAGTTGGGGAAGAACCTTGGGTAAAGAGGAGGTGTGCAGATGCCAGTGTACTAAGAGTGAACATGGCTTTCAGTGAAAGGACAGATTATTTTGAGTTTTTCAAGCAGAACTTTGTTTCCTGCATTTTTTTTTACCTCTGTTTTTCCCCCTCTTAAACCTGTATTTCTCCTCTCTCAACTTTTACTCTCCCCAGATTTGAGCACTTTTAGTGCACTCTCATTTCCTGATGTCATGACTCTGATTGTAAAGATAAAACAGATGCTTTGTAGGCGCTGTCGTGGAAGAGAGGAAATGTCCGGCCAGGCTTTGGGGTCAGAATAACCAGAACTAAACCTAAATCTTGACTTAATCACTTCCTGTTTTTAGGACCTTAGACACATTATTTGATCTCTTGGTTGGGGATTACATTGACCTTACAGAAATGTAAGAATTATCAAGGAGGGGAAACATTTATCAATAGTTATTATGTGCCAGTCACAGGCTGAAAAACTGTTTATCCATTCTCAGTTCTTTTGCTAAACCCATGATATAGGAGTTAACACATATGAATACCTGATACAACAGATAGAAAGTACTGCATAGTGATCTTCTAATAGACTGGAGAAAAGGGACACTATTCCTCCACTGCCACATTGTTGAAAAATCAAATCAAATTGTCATTGTAGACTGAAACCTATTTTTCTTGAAAATTGGGTGGTTAAAAATCACACTAGGTCACTGTAAATCACAAGAAACAACTCCAGACATTGGCTGTGGTGTCGGTTAGGTGGGCCATGAAGAGGGGCCTCTCCTGTTTCATAGTTGTAGAATCAGCACCAGCAGCAAGTTGGTGATAATTAATACCTGTTATGTCCATCAAGAGAAAATGATCAATTAATCCCACTTTGAAACTTTGTATCTTTTCTCATTCTCTAAAGAGACATATCAGCTTGAGCTAATCCAGATGCTACTGTAGGCGTCAATGCTGAAATGCATCTTCACTGATTTCATCAAATGCGTCACTCAGCATTTGTACACAAAATGGACAGTACACTGCAAAATAGCACTTCTGATTTGTGTTAACAGGTCTTTGAGAAATTAAACCCCAGCCTCAGCTTAATGAACAGAGGAAAGAAATAAAATCTAAATACTGCTCATATTCTTTCAATTCCTCTTTTCTCTACCACCTGCATCACACTCATATGCACAACAGGCAGACACATCTGAGCACATATGCATTGTTATGATAATGACATGGTAATGAGATTTGAGAGATATCTCATCTTGTATATTGGGAAGTACTTAGACTTGGCCTTGCATTGAGCACAAATCACACAGTGATAATATGCAGATGTTCACATTTTGATATGAATCCTAAAAATCTTCCTACCCTTTCAGTAGGTGGATAATTTTATAAGATATGTGTTTGAAATTCAGTGAGACTAATCTACACTAGATAGGAATTTTTGGTAAATGGGGATCAAGTTTGTGTATGAATGCTAATCAAATTGGGTACCTATTTTAAATTTCTGTCTGTAAATATCTTTCCTGATATTTAGTAGTTCTGTCATTACCACAACTTTGTGATAAAAATAATAATGTTAATGATAACTAATAATAGCTAACATTTATTAAGTGCTTTCTCATGCAAGAATTTGCATGAATTTTCTCATTTAGTTTTTGCAGCATCCCTATAAAATGGGCACTTTTAAAGAACTATTTTATGTACACAAAGACTTAGAGATGTCACTCACTCAAGATCTTGTAACTGATAAGTGATACAGACACCTTAAACTCCAGTTTGTTTTTAGCAAAGAAAAATAAGTTGACCAATATTTTCCCTACTCAAAAGATATTAAAATTGGACTGCCATGGTTGTACACTATAACACATTAATATTTACCATTAACTTTAATAAATGACCTTACAAAGAATTTCTGAGAATGTCCTTCTTAAACTCTGATATTGGCTCTGAAGTAAACTTCACATCATCTCTACCCCTCCTTTATTTCTAGAATATTTAATGGAGTGACATTATAGATATCATGGAATATTGAATTACTGGAGCTCCTGATAACTAAATAATCTTCCAATTAATTATTCTGTTAGACTTCTGAGTAGATGTTTCCTTTGAAAGTAAAGTTTATTTCCCTTCAAAGCAACCAGAGCATTCGTATTTTGCTCAAGAAATGGAGTTTAAAGGAGTCAGGAATCCTTAAATTACAAAGTAAAATGTTTGAAGTCATTGTTTTCCCCTCATTGTTCATTTTTTTAAAATTTTAAATACTTTATTTATATATGAATTTCACATCTCTGTGATCTCTGGGGTTCACACCCCACCACCCCCCGCCTCCCTGACTGTTCCCACCCTGTCCCCTCCCCCAAGTTGTGTACTTCAATTTGGTTATTGGCTTGTTTTGAATTTTCTTCATGGTTTTATCTTTTTTTTTAAATTCATTTTATTGATTTGTCACAATTGTGCATTAATTAATCCCTCCTCCTCCCTCCTCCTCCCCCCCTCTGTATCCCCTCTCCAGTCACTCCATCTCTCATTTTTCTGCAATTTGTTGGTTGGTTAAATTGATGTTCAGTTGTTGGTTGTTTGGCCTGATATCTGGTAAATGTGGTTTGGTTTTTTTGTGGTTTTTTTTGCATAGATATTTCATTAGTCCATTATTGTATACCCCGGGGCTTTCCCACTTCACTAACATTTGTTAACTATCCTGATCTTTTGTGCTATTCGTCTCCCCCACCTTCTTCCCCCCTCCTCCTTTCTCGCTCCATGGTTCAGTCTCATTGGTTGTTTTCATTCTTTCTTATTCATTTGTTTGTATTTCCCTATATCCATCATATAAGTGAGACCATCCTGTACTTCTGTCTTTTTTTTATTTCTGCTAATATGAGTCTTTCTAGTTCCACTCAGGTTGCTGCAAATGACATGTGTTTGTCCTCCTTGATGGATGCGTAATATTCCATCATATATATGTACCACATTTTTTTTTAGCCAATCATCTGTTTTGGGCCATTTGGTTTGTTTCCAATTCTTTGCAACTGTAAACAGGGCTGCAGTGAACATGTGCGTACAGGTGTCCTTTTGGATTAATGTTTTCATGTCCTCTGGGTAGATTCCTAGTAGTGGGATTGCTGGGTCAAATGGTAAGTCCACTTTCAATTGTTTGAGGGTCCTCCACACAGTATTTCATAGTGGCTGGACCAGTTTGCACTCCCACCAGCAGTGTAAGAGAGTTCCTTTTTCTCCACATCCGCGCCAACATTTGTTGTTGTTTGTTTTATTTATGTGGGCCATTATTACTGGTGTAAGATGGTATCTCAGTGTGGTTTGCATTTCTCTGATTATTAGTGATGTGGAGCATTTTTTCATATGCCTATTGGCAATCTGTATCTCCTCTTTGGTGAAGTGTCTTTTTAGTTCTTCTCCCCATTTTTGGAGTGGGTTTTTTTGCTTTGTTTTTGTTGAGCTGTAGGAGCTCTTTGTGGATCTTTGTTATCAGACCCTTGTCACTTGTGTGAAGGGCAAAATTTTTCTCCCAGTCAGTTGGGTTTCTTTTTGCTTTGTTTATTTTCTCTTTTGCTGAACAGAAACTTTTTAGTTTGATATAGTTTATGTTTTCCTTCATTTTTTTGCCAGCCTTAGTTGTTTCCCCAAATGGATTTCTGAGGTGAAATTCATGAAGGGTTTTGCCCAGGTTTTCTTCTATGTATTTTATGGTTGCAGGTCTCACTTTCAGATCCTTTATCCATTTTGAGTTAATTTTTGTACAGGGTGTGAGGGTGTTGTCCTGGTCCATTTTTTTTACAAGTTTTGATCCAGTTTCCCCAGCACCATTTACTAAAGAGGCTATCCTTGTACCATGCTGTTTTAAGTATTATGGCTTTGTAGTACAGTTTGAAGTCTGGAATAGTAATAACTCCATTCTCTCTTTTGTTTGTCAAAAGGGTTTTGGCTATTCGGGGTCTTTTGTTGTTCCATATGAATTTCAGTAATTTTTGTTCTATCTCTTTAAAATATGTCATTGGGATCTTTATTGGAATTGCATTGAATCTGTAGATGGCCTTTGGTAGTATGGCCATTTTGATAATGTTGACTTTTCCGATTCATGAACAGGGAATGTCTTTTCATTTTTTTACATCATCTTCTATTTCTTTCAAGAATGTTTTATAGTTTTCTTTGTATAGGTCTTTTATGTCTTTTGTTAGGTGAATTCCCAAGTGTTTGATTTTCTTTGGTGCAATGATAAATGGGGTGTTTTTTCTAATATCTTCTTCTTCTGATCAATTTTTTGCATATATAAATGCTGTTGATTTTTGTGTGTTGATTTTGTATCCAGCTACCTTACCAAATTGGTTTATTATTTCAATCAACTTTTCTGTCTATTTTTCTGGGTGCTCTACATAGATAATCATATCATCCGCGTATAATGATAACTTTATTTCTTTGTTCCCTATTCGGATTCCTTTTATGTCTTTCTCTTGTCTTACTGCCCTGGCTAGGACTTCCAGAACTATGTTGAAAAGGAGTGGAGAGAGTGGGCATCCTTGCCTGGTTCCGGATCTTAATTGGAATGGTTTCAGTTTTTCCCCATTGAGGATGATATTTGCTGTGGGTCTGTTGTATAGAGCTTTTATTATGTTCAGATCTGTTCCTTTTATACCATTTTTTTTCCAGGGTTTTCATCACGAAAGGTCATTGTTCATTTTAAATGGCAGGATTTTAATTTGTTTTGCTTTTACTTTTCAGGGGTTATAACATATTTAAAAATTTAATTTGCATTAAAATGGTTACCATAGTACATGTTGTATTTTCCCTTTAGTCAAAATACTCATATATGTCAGACCAAAAAAAAATTAATTTCTCTAAGTCTTGAAAAACTTGAGATAAGTGCTTGGGGAAGTTCTAATATGTGTTTCTTAAGTAGCTCACAGATCTTTAGTATTCCTTAAAAAATTGTGGACCCGCTTTATGGTTTCTTCGAGATACCAGAACCTATGATTGTGAATGTGTAAAAGACCTCAGGAAGCATATTCTGAACACTTCTGATAGCTATGGAGCAGCTCAGGATTCTGATAGCTGGAGGCTTGTATATGCAGCAATAAGCTGCTATTGTTCAATGTGGCAGTGGTGTCAGTACTGAGTGGGTTGCTGGTCCTGCTGCTGCCCTGAGCAAGAAGCACCGGGGAACCATGGCATCATGCATGACACGTTCCCAGTGCCATCTTTGCTATCTTAACAAGAATCACAAGCAGTCGACTATAGCTGTGCCTATGCCATGAGGTGTGATGTATTAGTAATGAGTTTTGTTCAAAGTGAGTTTAAAGCCCTGGCCTCCCCCTGGTGGTGCTGGCAAGGATCTTCAAGATGGAAGACAGAAGGAATGTCAGTAATGTTCAATGAGATTTTACTAATATTGCTGTTCTCGTTGGACAACTGAAGAGTCATGTAAAACCTCTGTAATTTGGTTCAGCCGCCCACATGTGTACCACCTGCAGGCAATCTTCATTATGCGTCATCCTTATTTTCAGTTACTTTTCTTCGCTAAAATACTTCTCTAATGAATGCCATTTGCACTTTAGAGAATGGCTCATTATTCCTGATTTGACTTGTGTCCATGACAGGCTGAATTTTTTTTTAAATGCTACATACAGGGGAAAAAAAAGAAATCTTGCTATGTGTCTTTGAAAAATGCAATTCTCCTAATTTATTGCTTCAGGTGATCCATTAATTAACAAAAATCCATATTATTGTTTTACATCATAGAGAATATCCAAGTGTGTTCTGTAGCATCAGAGACATAGTTTGTCCAGAGAGGGCTCATTATTATTTTCTCTTACACGAAGTGAGGTTGCTGCTTCCTTTGTATAAAATGTCTATTTTATACAAAAGGATGGAAAGGAAGGCACCTTTTTTTTTTTAATTGGACCTTCTAACTTTCTTAATAAAACTTCAGTATTCACTCTGCAAGGAATCTATATCACCTTAAAAAGTAGAATCAGACTGGCTATTTTTATTTAAGGTAGAGATTAAAGAGATTTAAAATGAAACCCTATTGATACATATAAATTGGGAATCATCATAAGGTATACTATTTTTCTTTAATACTGTGTGCTTTGGGAGACTGGTGAAAAGGAGAAAAATTAACTTTCATGGAGAAAACTTGGAATATACATTTAACTCTTCAGTGATTCTAGACCTTATTTATGTAACTTGCTTTGTTGTGAGTGAGTGAAACTCCATCCGTGGTGTCCCAGCCTGAAGTGACCTCTTGACACTCCCTCTGAGGACCAGGGGTCATTGTTCTCCACCCACTTTGAAAATGCTTTTACCAGGAACCCTAGGGCTGGGGGTTTATTTTTTTAATTCCCTGACTTGTTTACATTAAATTAACTTGTAGGAGGTCAGCTACATCTCCCAGCAGTTAGGTTAAGGTTTGCTTATTGAAAGCTTTTGCTGCTGTGCTTATTTTTATTTATTTTATTACCTTTTTAACCAAAGAAAAACAACCATTTGGATGGAGATAATCAGAAGACTGTATTTGAATGAATCATGAGTCTTTCTGTAAGATAAAAGGGGATAATATTCTAGAAATGAATTGCTAATATATGCTCAGTAAGTCTTGTTTCTTCACTTACATGGTAAAAAGGGACCCCCCAACTCACCAAACACACGAACCAACTTATCTGTGAGTGCACATTACACACCACAGCAAATGGTAACTTAGCATAGGGTAACTGGCAACTAGATGCCTGCTGACTGATGAAACTCTAGAGTCCAGTATGGATCCTATTATACTACTGTTTTTATCAGACAATATCCAAGAAGACATCTTCTAGAAACATTCAGACAGGAGAAGGTCTCAGTCCAAATGTCACCTATTTACTGGCCATGCAGGATTTGCTGGAACTCTGTCCTGATGGCCAAATAACACTTGAGGTCTTTACCCTAGTTTCATACCCCATGTGCTAAAGATAAGAAGTTAGTAGGCAGAGGGCACACAGGCTCTTGTGTCACCAGCACAGCTGCAGTGTAGTGCCACCGAGTCAGGCCTGGTGCTTGTCTTTGTTCATGCAGCAGCTATCCCTCTCACTTGCTTCTTGTTCCTTCCCATTTTCTTCCCTTTCCTGAGACTGAAGTAAAGGTCAGTGAAATGATACATGTGACTGACCTTCCTGATCTATAGCCAGTGCAAGGAATTTGTAAATCATCCATCCCTTTCTCTTATCCCTCCTGCCACAATGAAGGTACCCCTCCTCCTACTCTAAGCATCATCCTCAGCTTTGACCCACTGGGACTTATGACAACAGACCTCAGATGCCAATCCCCAGAGGATGGGGGTACTTTCTCCAGTGCACATACCATGATGTGCTATTTCCAGCTGAGCTAGCCATAGCAGAAAGAAGCCAGAGAATCCTTAGGATTTGTTGCATTTACTAGGCCTAGGTGAGGTTCAAGATGTGAGGACATTGAAGAGAGGAATAGCACTGGGAGGTGAGTCCCTGCATTTCTTCAAGACCCAGTCTCTCCTTCCTATAATCTAGGTCTTAACCGTTTCTATCACCGTGCCTTTTCCCCTCACTTCTTTAGGAACTGTTATCCTCCAAAACCCAAAAGGCTGTTTGCCTTTAAGCTGATAACTCACCAATGTCACATGTTAAATAAGAGTCACATATTTTATTTTCAATTTTGATCAAAAGAACAGACTTGAAAGAGTGTTCTTTTAAAAAAAATACATATATTTTTGTAATGCTGCAAAGGGAGCTGAATACTTTATTAAACTTTTTTCTAATATATTGAAAAGTGTTTCCTCATTTATCAGACCTATGTCATATTTTCAGAGAATTTAGGCTACCATGGCAATATTTTTAAATTGAGTTTAGGTATCAATATAACAGACTAAATATAGTCTGATTAGGTGAGTTCAACAAGTAGGTGTCAAAGATTTTAGCTCCTGCTGATTCTCACCTGAAAGTTCCAATGACTTCAGCGTCAGATGTCTCATAGTGGAGAAATACAAAATCAAAGTTTTTTTTTCCTATTGTTAAGTAGATAACACACTTAATTGAGTTTGCTGAGCCCTAAGGCTGCTGTTGATGAAATGTACTTATGATGCAAAGGTTTACAGTGTGTTGTTCTCCAATATTTTTGAAGATGATTTTCCCCAGACTCAAATTATGTCTCACATTTGCCATAATGACACGGTTATGGTTGTTTTACATTAATTATGGTTGGCTCACACACTACCTTTCCCTTGAGTCATTGAAAGTTTCATTGGAGTTCTTTAGTATGATTATAAAAATTAATAGAATTGTAATTACACGTAGGAACAGCTAAACCAAAGTTTGTCAAATAAACAATTATTCTGCTAATTAAAATTATACAATTCTGAAGCCATAAATACAGAAGACCTAAGTTGAAAATCTTACATTGGTTAATGTACCATCAAAAAGATAATTTGAAAATGAATTCAGATCCTCTTATAACTTCCACCAAAAAATAACTTGTTGTCATAATTGAAATCAATATTATCAATAAATGTTGATGTATTTGATGTTCCCTGTACTTTCCGTTTTCTAAGTGAGATCTCAGCTTCACCAGTCCATTCATTATTCAGAAACTCTATCAAGTCAGCTCTAATTCAGGAATATTCTAACTACAATATTGCTGCCGTTGATTTTTATTTTATTTTCTTCTGAAAAGATTTTATGGCGGCTGGTAAGGATGCTCAGTTTTTTTGTGACTGCCACCTTCCTCATGGCAGCCAGGACAATGCCTACTTGTCTCTCTTCCTCTTGGCATGAATTTGTATTCCCACCTTTTTCTTGATGAACTTGAGGGTCCAATTGTTCTTGGAGACCTTGAGCAGCTCCATGACATGTTTCTCATAGTGTGTGACTCTGCCAGCTCTGGAATCACGCATTGCATGAACTTAGTGTGCTCAGTGAGATACCTGGGCTATGTCTCATTTTGCTCACATTCTTTGTCACCTCATGACCCTGGTTGAGACTATGGCCATATGGTTGCATGGGGCCATGGCTGTTGTTGTATACTGGCTGTATAATGGGGTACCTTTTTGTTTTAATCCTAACTTGAGAGGCCCCTTTCACTCAGAGAATTCTTCAAAAAAGAGTAAACATGCCCCAAATTTCTTCCAAAATATTTTCACATCATCTGTATTTGGAAACTTGAGGATATTTTCCATTGTAGTAAAACCTATAAGAAATCAAGTGTGTAGATTCCAGGTGGTGATTTTTCTGACTTTTTTTGGGAACCCTGTTTCAGAAGTTTTGAAGACAATGCAAGTGTAGGAACCAGTAGAAGCTTTACTAGACTCAAAACCACACTTCATTTGATCTGGGTTTAGAGTGAGAACTTCTTTGTAGGCACTATTAGTTCATCCTCAGAATTTCCAGAGTAAGTACTGACTATGTCCTTTAAAAGATGAGAAACATGAGTCAGGGTAACTGCAGAGTATCCCCTTTCTCTCAGTCTCTAAATCTGTTTTCTTTCCCATTCAGGTTAACTCTCACCCCCATAAATAGATACATTTTTAAAAGATAATTTGGCAAGCAAAAAGATAATTTGTTTGGGGATGGGTAGGTGTGTGTGTATGTTTATGTTTCTGCATTATCCACAGAAGCACATATATACCTAAGGGGGGAAAGGATATTTGACAAGAAGTTGCCAAAGAGATTGTTTGTAATCCATCCTGCTTCTAAAATAGTGTAGGTTGAGGCAAGGCCAGCCTCTGGATGCTTGACATCATCTTGATGCCTGTTGTCCATTGCAGCCAGCTGAAGAACCATCTGCTAGCACAGCTCTGGTTTTAGCAGGCAAGGTTTTCCCCTCTAATACAGCAATTGCCCTAGTTTGAAGGAGCCAGTAGTCTCATAACTAATGCTTTGTCCTCTCCTTCCAATTGTCTCTGGACTGTGTCTATTGATACTCTGTCCCTAGTTAGCCTCTGTTTTTTATACTGAAGCGATAGTTAGGCCGTCAGACCAAAAACCACGAACCATCACTACTTTATTGAGGTTCAATCAGTGCTAAGTCATGTGATGAAAAGGCAGAGAACAGTTAACAGTTTGCTTTATCTGACAGAGACTAAGACTCCTCAGCTAGAGATGAGCAATTAATGAATTCTGTCTGCTCCCTTGTGTTTATTTCCTGATGTGTTTCTTCTCATTAGGTTTTGACTCCCTTAGTTTGAGACAAAAAGTCCCACGTAGTAACAACCATGTTCTTTTAGCCACCTCTCCCAATCAGCAAATGTCACACACCCCTAAATAGGTAAACTGTCTTAGGAAATCTGTGGTTTAGTTTTTCTATTGTTGTTTAAGAGGTGTGGAAAGTCAGCATATTTGGGACTTTTCTAACTTTTAACTCTCTGGGAGACATTAGATCTGTTACTCAACCTTTCTAAGCTGTATACTTATACAAAATCAGAAAAACCTTATCTCATTAATTAAATAAGATAATGAATACCAAAATGCTTAAGACAGCTGCAGACCAATAACTTATCATTACCATCACCATTTGTAATAAGGATATGTATGATCTTAGCTTCAAAGCTAGTTCATTTATAAAAATCCACTTTTATGCAGCAGACCTTTACTTGCCAATCTAGTTTTATGGCTCTCTTGGTGATTTTCTTGCTCAGTGAAATTGGGAATATACACAGAATGTCCTGGAATTCCTAGGTCATTTTTCATTGAATTAAATTTTTGCTTTTCAGTGGGCTCTGTTGCTGAAGAGCCCAGAAGAATGCCAAGTGGAACTGGGATAGAACAAGAAGCTCATACCTTTATTTTGGCACAGCCACTCCTTCCTTCTGATTAGTTAGTTGTTCAAATAAGAAAGGTCACATTTTATGTTCTTAAAAGTAGGAGAGAGGTGCTAATTAAAGCAAGTGAATGTCTTATACTCCAATCATTTTTATTTACTTATTTCTCTATTGTTCATGTGGTTATTCAGGTTTCATTACCACTGCAAGCTGAACTTTGCTGACTGGTCGTTGAAGTTAGGGACACCCTAATGGCTGGAGAGCGAAACAAACTTCCCTGGCCTTGAAACCCCTGGCCTTGGCCTCCTGAGCTCTGAGCTTGGCCTGTACTAACTAGCCACAGGGTTTTGTCAGCTAAGAAGATTCCTTTCAACCACTTAGTCCTCATACTGGAGCTTCTGGGAAGGTGCTCTTACAGTTTGGTGTTTAAATGTCTGTGGTTTCACCAGCCCCTTACTATGGCAGTCTCCCTCCATACGGAACAGGGAGACATATTAATGTGCATGCACGTCTATCAAGTTACTGTCGAAATAAGTTCAAGGTCTGGGGTTTAATCTTGCTACTTGGTTTTCTCTTTGCATTTGCCTATTTAATGACACCTTTTGAAGGAATTAACTGCTTGTGACAATTGTATAATCTGTAAAGAGGTGTAAAGGTACGTTTGTGGTTCAGTTAACTCTCATAAACAAAAAGACAGCCAGTGAAAAATTTCCACTAAAATAAGGTAATTTTGTTTTTTAAATAATGAAAGGAATACTGTTCGTTATAAACATTCAAAAATTCAGGAAACCACAAAGCAAAAATAATTATGGTGCTTTGTCTTACAAACATTATTTTACAGTAATCCTTCCAGATATCTCTTTAATATATAAACACAGGCAAAACAGTGACTCCAAATGGCCATTCTAAATAAGCATTTTAAGTTAGTTTAAAAGTGAAATTTAAATAGTTAAAATTATGACCAGGTAAAACTAGTGAATATGATACATTCATTAATTGAATATTGATTAGAGGGAAAAAAGAAACCAAGTAGTAAAATCAAAATTGCCAGAAGAATGATTTTTTACTCCTTTTATTGTTTGAAATTATTATGTTTCTTTGATAATCAAAAATAAAAATGATTATAATTTTAAGTTAGCTAGAAATTATGCATGTGCTTGAATTACAGAGCTTTGGGGTTTTTTTTTTTTTTGAAATTTTAATTACTGCGTTATTTTCTGAAAATATATTGTTCTCATCATTAATGTGAATGTCAACATTCAATACCATTCCTCACCTTTCATTAAACAAAATAGATGTAGAGTCTTCTGTAGTAAGATGTAAGGTTGTACAGTAAACTATAGTGGAGAATTGAAGCAAGTAACTAATTTATGTTAAAAAGAATACTTTGATGTGTTAACCTGGATTCTTGAATTTGCTACTTCACTCAGTATGTACTTGCTTCAAATAAGAGAGAAGGGTTAGAGCAATTTTTAGATCCCAAAGTAATTAAATGCTAACTAATGATGTTTACATTGCTGAAGATTTGACAAAGGAACACATGCTAGCAACTTGAAGGTTGGAAGGGTTTTCTTGGTTTGCTTGGTAGAGGTGGGCAGGTGGCCTGTGTTTTTTCCTAAAGGAAAACACTATATTATTCTAGTTCAGTCTGGATTGAGCACCAATGGGACAAAAAGCAGGAGGTTGAAGGTTTAATTCCAGTGTAGTCCAATCAGTCCCTCAGACTGAGTAATTAAAACATTAAGACCATCTGTGAATACTCAGAAGCCAACTGAATCTTAAAAACAACCAAGTATTTTTCTGAAGAATACAGCCTTAGTATTTGATCACCGCAATAACTTGTTCAAGATTATGAACAAGATGTCTGTGTGTGTGCATGAATACATATGCACACACTTTAAATTTAGGATAGAATACAGTTTTAAGACTGTGCACTATTCAAATTAAATTAGTCTAGTTGGGAACTGACCATTTTTCTCATCTTGTGAGTACATATGGGAAAGCACAAGGTGATAAAGCATTGTGTCTACCTGTTCCAGACACGATCAACCATTTCATAAGATAGATGTGCAATGCTCACTTTGTATGGTAACATCAATAATAAAAGAATTAGTTGGGGGAGGTACTTCAGAGGATGGCACACAAAGATTGGTTTTAGCTTTCATCTCCCTCTTAACATCATTAGTAATTGGAATGGAAAGGGTGCAAAGTATTTAAAGCATAAAAGATAATACAGGTTAAAAGTAAGTAACAACAAATGCCACTATCCTGAAAATCTGTGACAGAATGAGTTCTGAGCTCCCCTGGAGAATGTGTTTATTTCACACATTGTTGGATTTCAGATGAAAGGTAAGACCATCCCTGTATTGTATTCTAAACTGTCATAAACACAAGAACTAATACACATATAAGGAAATTCTAAGATATAAGCACACAGGCATTATACTGTGACTCTCAAATTATGAGATTCTTTAATTAGATTTGAAACAGTGTAAGCTAGCATAATTCCCTGTACTCTGTACAAAACATGGTGTCACAAATCTGAGATTTAGTTATTACACATTATGTACTTGTTACATATTATGTAACTCTTCTGAGCACCACAATGCTGAAACCCCATCTGGGTCACTTATTTCTACAAAGTATAAGACAAGCCAGCAACAAGACTGATTAAAGGGATAGGAAGAGTCATTATGAGAACAAATTAAATGACACAGAATGAGTAATTGAACTAAGAAGGGGTGAGATAAGTTTAATGTAAATCAGTTCTATTCTAGCTAATATTTCTTGAAAGTGTAGCATGTGTACTAGGTACTTGATAAGCACTTTACAGTTTATATATTTCATTTCACCACAACTCCTTCTAATGTTATCTACGTTTAGTAGATCAGAAAAGTGAGGTTTAGCTGTTAATGAGCTTGGCCCAATTTTCCTAGGTAGCAACTGGCCAGCCTTTCTGTTTGTGAGTGATGTAAGTGTATATTTGTGTGTTTACATAAAGCCAAGTCTATTCTATTTGTTGACATAACACATTTCTTCCTAAATTTTTTGGGGGGAGGGGTTATATGTACTCTAAATGCATTATTTATGAACTGCTTCTTATAGCAGTTCTTATAGCAGAAGGGACCTTCTGTCCCTTCTCAATTTTCACGTAACATATGATGTCTTACATTCTTAGCTATGTAAATATATCTTGTCTCCTAAACTAGAGCTAATTTCTTGAGGATGGTAAATGTGTCTCCTATCCCAGTATATAAATACACTGGAAATGTTTTGTTAGGATTTATCTGTTTTGAAGGATTTTTTCTCTGACAATATTTAGCATGTTACTGTGTCCATGAGTTAATATTCATTTTAGTACCTTAATGTTTGTTTGTGTGTTCATAGCGGGCATTCAGAGCATGTGTCTGTTATACATTATAGTCACAGAATGACTCTTCTAAGTGCCAGACACTGCTTAAACTACAAAGAAAAGCACAGACTCCCAGTTCAGTGTGATGAAGTTCATTGTCAGTGCTGAGGATTCTATTAGTTATCAAAGTTTGCAAAGTACATACAAAAAAATTAAGTTTATTTTAAGGTTGAGATTAGATAAAATGAAAATTTAAGGAGAAAAGAACAGTGGATCGATTGTGTTCAACTATTTTGAAGCCTACTATTTGAATTATTATAGATGTATTTTTCCTTAAAAAGTATTATTTGGCATATTTATTTGTAAAATAAAAATATTTGGATTTTCCCACTAACTGGACATAGAGAAATTATTTTGGTACATCTTGAGATATTTGAAAATAATTTAGAAAAATAAGAAATCAAAATTGAGCATTATTACTCTTCAAGACTAAAAGTAGCAAATCTATTTTACAAGTAAGTATAGGTTGAAGTATTTTAATAAATAGATAAGTTCATGGAATTCTACTTTCTCTGACATATGTAATCATATATGATATTAAATTAAAGTTTGCAAAGATATCCATAAATGCTTAGATAAAAATATTTTTTTCTTTTGCTACAATTCTATGGTACTCTTTAGGGACCAATAATGTGGTAATTTAGTTGTATTTTATCTTTAATCCACAGTCCTTCTCCCACCATCCCCTAACAGTGTCTTGAGAATAGAAAAGTGTTTGTTTTTAAAAACAAACAAAAAAACCAACTGAAAAACCAACATAGCTTTTGCATGTTATAGCGTATTCATAGTGATTTCTTGAATTATTTTAGGAAACTTAGTTCTCACTGATTTCCAGAGACCACAGTTGATGCATAAATTCCCTAATTTGTTTACTTTAGAGAGATCATCTCAAGTGCAGCATCTGTTTTTGCTTTTTCTGTGAGATCTTGGTTTTCTATCAGGATCACTGAGGCAGAGGGGGAATCACGTGTCTGCAGAGCCCACACAGGAAGTCCCTTGAGCCTGCTGTCAGGACCTCCCCCAAACAGTATTCCCAGTGCCTCTGATGGCTCTCCAGTGGCAGCTTCCACAGCTAGTTTTTTAACGATTTTTCAAGTTCCATCTGCCAGATTATATTATTTTACAACTAAAATAATGTCAAAACTCTAATTTTGTTTAGTTATATCTTATTTTGGACAGGCAGCTTGCTTCAGTAAAGCTCAGAGCAGTTAAAATTACTTTCAGAGAGTAGAGCTTTCTGCAAGTACAGTGTTATTTGGGAAGCTTGGGTGGGGAGACACTCCCTGCCATGTTCCAATGAAATTAGGAAGTTAAAATTTTAATGTTGAAGTCACTCATATTTTATGTTTTCTGTCATTTTCCCCCTGGGTAGTCCTTGCAGAAATGACTGCTACATAAAACCTATTCCAGAGACCCTGTCTGAGTCAACTCAAGGTCATAGGGTAAAAAGTCCCCATATTTTGTGATGTTAGTAGAACTACAAACATTGAAAACCAAGGATGTATCAACAACTTTCATCTCTGAAAAATAACCAATTGAATTTTCTCATATAAAGAGTGGCCCAAACTGGCCCTCCAGTTTCACATAGTACTCTGGTGAGGCTGGCGAAATTGTTGTGAATATAAATTCAAGCTCCAGAGAAGAGAAACATAAAGAAAATCCAATTAACTGGAGTGAAAGTCATACAGAATAAACTACCCATTGCTAAAAGTAGTTATTAAATTGGATGGATCTTTAGAGCAGAATTGATAAAATGTGTCCTTATTGTGTGAGAAGATGCACTTCACAAGCCATATTTTTCAGGAGGCATCATCTGCTTGAAGATGTTTCATATTCCTATTAAGAAGGCAACTAGAAGTTGGAAGTCTTTTTCATTCTGTTACTGACTTGTAGGGGAAATCTTCCTATTCTGATATTCATTAAATAGATCTCTTTGTATGTGCAAATATTAAAAATACTTGAAAATACTATAGGTAAGCACAGGAAAAAACGCACTATTTGTTTTCTTCATAGGATTGACATTTTTATTTAGGGAAAAAACCATGAATCTACAATTTCTCTCTTCAAAGGTTTTTCAACATTTCTTGCAAATTGTATGTAAATGTATGCAAATAAGTCATCCTCACTAGCAAGCTGCTTAGAAGTGTAAAATATATAAAATTAAGATGCTGAGAGAAACGTGCATCTAATTAAGGTAGCATGTAAAGAAATGTTTAAATTCAAATTAGATACTTCAGTGGAAAGAATTACTTGCTTAATTCAAAAGGTGTTTCGTATAATTCAGGAAAGACGTGTCCTTAGCTGTGTTCCCATTTCCTTCAAAAGTCAGTTTTAGGAGTTTCAGCTGTCTCAGATAAACTTTAAAATTGCATTTAACCTAAGAATTAGAATACCTTGAAAATATATCTCTAACATCGACTACAGTGAAGATGATGGTAGGTACTTGGATGTAATGGTTTTAGGAAGCCTGAGAGACACAGAGCACAGCTGTTTAGTTTTCCCTAGATCCTTTGAAAGATTTTTTGTGCAAAATAGGAAGGATACCAGAATATGCCATACACAGCCCCCTGTCACAGTGTTTCATCTAAATGAACACAGACTCTCAGCAGCTTCAATAATCTTCCAAACTTACTTGGGAAATGAAGAAGAAAAAGGAATTTGATATTCAGTTACAAGTCTTTAGTTTAAATAAATGATATAAATCTTTGCAAAGCATAAAGCAACAAGGAAGTTATTGGAAAACCTAAAATCTGTGTTGAAATAACAGTTTCATAAGTTTGATGCTGTTCCTTTCCCAGGTACAACCTGAAGGGCAGATATAGAAACAGACGGGCAATGGGTTTTTGCTAGTTTTCCAAATGCTTGATTTTAGACTGTGCCACTAAGTTCTGTTTCATGTGGCAAGATTTCTTGCTTTCTACAAATTTATGTGTTCAGATCAAGTCCCCTAATTTCAAAGGAACCTGTGTTTTAGAGTCCAGTGTGCTAATCATTACATGATGGAACCCTGCAGGGAATCCTTGTGTTATCCCAGAGTATCTATTTCTTTATTTCAGAGATTAGAAATAGTTTATTGTTATGAAAGAATTTTCATTGTGTCTAATATACAAAATTCTCTTTTAGACTTGAGTTATCTCATTTGAAATTCCTTGTCTGTTTCTGATTTAGGGAAATAGAAGGTGATAAAGATTCTCTTATTTGAATCTGTTTTCTCTTCATCAGGGAAGAAATCCTTCTCAGTAAATTCCAGTCATTTTTATTCTTCCCTCCTTTCCTGCCCCAGTCTCCACCCTTACATACTCCTGGGACTAAGCCTTTAGGTTTGTGAAATGAAAACTTCTGACTGATGACATCTATTTTTGATTAACCAGCAAATCAGTTCAGGTTTAATCAGAAAGGGAATAGTGATAGCTTTTCTTTCATGGACCAGGAGATATTTTCTATAGAGACCTTAGGAATATTTTTTCCTGTCAGACATTTTCTGCTTTCCCCACTCTGATTCCTTAGTATTTTCAGTGACTGTCTCTCATCCAGATCCCTGATTCAATGATTGTAAGTTCGCAGCACAGAATACCTCTAGGTGCCCAGCTGGAGTCTTTTATCTAGAGGTACATACTGAACTCGTCAACATATCTCAATTCGACTTTATCACTTTCCTACAAATTGGCTCATTCTCATTTCTTATTCATTTCTGGTAACCATGGCTATGACATTTTAGTAAGATGATATTTGTTTACATTTTTTTGAAAGTTCTTTAAATCTAATATTTTCTAGGAGACGATGGCTCTTAATGCTCATAACTATTTCTGTGGTCAAAATGTTTCCTTGGGTTCTTCTGCTTTTAGTATCTGAAGACAATTCTTATTAGTCATAGGTTGTTTTATATACCAAAAATTGATAAGTGGCCATTTGTTATATACTATTATTATGGGAAACCAGAAACCATAGGGATGAAATTTTCACACAGTTTAACTTAAATCTCTTACTTTCTTGTTCGTCTAGTAACCAAAAATAGAAATGGTCCTTCAAAGTGTAGTCTGTACTCTCTTGTTTTCAAGAACCTTGAAAGGTTCTTTTATCTAGCATGTGTAACTTAGTTACATCATGCTTTGGCCACAGGGAAAATAATGGCTCCACTGAGTTATGAATATCTTTCATATGATGATGCATTTCATTCCAATTTAAGAGGACAGAAATATTATGTTCTAGGGAGATATGAAAACTCATGATGATTGATTCAAGTTTTCCAAATTTCTAACTCTTATTTGAAAGTGTGGGCTTTATCATGGCAACAAGTACAGTCAGTATGACCCTCAAGATGGTAGACCCGCTTACATTTTCAAGAAAATGCAGTTTAAATATCTAAGTTGGAATAACAGAGTTTTGGTCATTTGTTCTTTTTAAGTAAAAATTGCTCACTCTTCTGTGAAAAGAAATGGCTAATTCACCTAGCAATTCAGTCATATAGTGCTTTCCCTTACAATAATCACTGTACTACTTCCCAATGTAAAAGGAATGCTTTGTGTGTACTTGTTTCCTCATAGCAGAATATTATCAAGATATGCAGTCTGTATAAAATTACTGAAATTATTATTTACTGCTTCATCAAGAGTACCATTTAAGGAAAGTACCATCTGCTTTCCCCCAATTCTGTGGCTATAGGGCAGAATACAACAACTACCCAATACTGGTTAATGCTACTCCTCCCACACTATCTTTGCATCAGCCTTGCAAATATTAGTCTAATAAAGAAGGCAAATAGTGTTTTTTGTGTTATTCTAAAACAGTCCTTATCTCTTGAAACCATTGAAAGAAGTCCATAGACTACACTTGGAGCCCCTTGGACGAATCAAGAAGCAGCATCCCAAGCTGGACTTCAGCTGCTCAATGCTCTATTGGGTTCTTGGGGAGAAATAGCCTTTTCAGACTTACACAAGCTATCAGTAGATTTGAGTATCCTATGGAGGATTTGGGAAATTAGTTGTGAACTTCATTGCCAAAAACTAACCTTTTATTTAGCTTCTGAGTGGTCAGATGAATAAGGTTAATTTTTGGAGTGGTATCTGTAGTCAAATCACATTCAACTGCATGAGCAGTAGAAGTTGAAGGCATTTCTGAGTGGTGTTATTTCTAGTCTATGGGTGTTGTTTGGTGTATTAAGCTCGAACATATACACACATAGTATATGTAAATGTAGAACTAGAATATGCTTGCACCCTTGACTCATGGCCTCCCAGGTCATTACTTTCTGGCCCAGTTTATCTTTGTATTTTATTATCAGTAGTATATTTCTGGAATTGCATACATCCTATGTGTGGAAAACATTTACCTTGGAGAGCCCCACTCAGTGGAAGCATTGGTGATTCATTTTTTAGTTAAAAGGTCTAGGTCATGGTAATCAAAAGCAATCACAAATCACCCTAACTCAACCATCAGTGCTTGTTTAGATTGCATTCAGGAGCTCTGCCTCTGTTGATCTCTTGAAAATACTAAGCAAAAAACAGTGAATCTTTGAACTCAGCTGATTCCATAGTGATTGATCTGAGCCAATTTTTAAGATAATTGATGATATTGCCTTAGTTGAGTCTGTTAATGCAAATAATTATTAATCAATATGCTCTCAGCTCTTCAGAAGATAATTCTAACACATGATTTATTCTGGACATTTCAATTGAGCTACCTTTACAAGAAGAAAATCAATTGGCCAGTAGTCTAAAGCACTTTAATTATCTGCTGCTCCATATTCCTTTCTCAACCATATTTACCCAGGTAACTTGTTATCACATTCTGGCAAGGTTGACAGGGAAGTTTTTCATTGTCATGGCAGAAAGATAATATAAGTCTCATCTTAGATTGACTAAGTTGATTTAAAGTAATTTAATTAAAGTCCTAAAAACAGTGTCTTGCGGCTTTACTTTGAAGTAAATACTATAGTTTGCATTACCCTGGAAAAAAGAAGGAACATATCACCAAATTTCCATTCTGTTGGAAAACAGTTTCCTATTGTGGACAATAAATGTCATGTAAGTGAGTTTACTCTGAAAATATGGGAAAACCAGAGTCAGCAAAAGGAGATTAAAGTAAGAAACATTTTACAGGATAGGCTTAGATTGCTCCCAAATTGTCATTATTGAAGATACCTGTGGCTGTTTTATGCTAAGGCCTAACAACTTGGGATTTGTAGTTTGTCCTTTCAGGCAATGTCTTGATGAGAGCTATAGTTTGATGTTTTTGTTTTTGTTTTCCTGTGAAAAGAAATGCAGATGAAAATAATCAGCACCAGAAGCAAACCTGCCTTTTTCCAGAGTAGAACTTCTAAGCATCTGTTTTTGTTGTACATGTGGAGAATAGAGGAATGTTTGAGCTTTGACCTGAGACTTTTAGACATGATTATAACAGATGGGCATTTTAAGTGAAAGTTCTTGGAATTGTTCATGAAACCCTTCCAGTAGCATTGAGGTGATCTATTTTGCTTCTTGCCGGGAATTCTGCCACTTGCTCCTATGGTAGTATATTGAAATGGCAAAATACGAGGGTGTGCAACAGACTTCAAGGCAAATTCTTTAACCCTTTCCACTCTCTACCTGCGCTTAGTCCCCAGACACCCAAACTCTATACCTAATCTTCACAGACCAATACATTGAATTTCAGATTCATCATCAATTGCTGGTCCAATACCATGTCTCCAAAAGGAAATGGAGTTCATGCTATCAATGTGTGGGACTATCAAATGTCTCTCCAAAAGTATCAGATAGGCTTTGTTCAGTAGTTCCAGAATAGGTCACTTGTCACACTGGTATGGAAACTAAAGATCATTCCAGCTTTGGGAAGTCTATTAACATTATTTAAAAGACTATAGATCATTTTGGGTTGAGAACAGTGAAGATTAGAAGACATTTCCATTCTGCCTAAGTCAGACACCTCTCCCTTATGGAAGAAGTTATCATCGTGTCTTAAGTTTCTGCTCTTTCCCTTACCAAAGAACAATCATAGCCTCACCATTTCTGACCTAGAGATTCCAGGTCTCATCCAATCCAATTTATCAGTTAACATGTCCTCTCTAAGAATCGCATCTTCACTCTCATGTCAAGTCTCCATCTTCTGTCCTTGATACCACATGTCCCACACAGGATGAATTTTCCTGGTTTGCTCCATTGTTGTTTAGAATTTTTAATCTTCAAGAATAATATTAAATTGATTGTTTTCCCTCTGCTAATCTATCATTTTCTTTTTTTTGGTATTAATTTATTTATATATAAATTTCACATCATTGCGATCCCAGGGATTTACCCCTACCCTACCCTACCCTCCCATCCCCCGCCTTTCCCTCCTGCCCATAGTTGTATGCTTCAGTTTGGTGCTTAGCTTGTTTTATCTTTTCCTCACGGCTTTTGTTTATTTTTTTCATTGTATCCCATATATTAGTAAAACCATTTGATTTCTGTCTTTCTCTTTTTGACTTGCTTCTGCTAGTATTAATCCATCATTTTCTGTTTTGATTACTCAAAAAGTTGTGAGAATTAAATGAGGTAATTTATACATGCATATACATATATGTACATATTCATATAACAGTATACTTTATATTTTATTTTTATTAAAACAAGATTGGTTTAGAATACTGTATATGACTAAGTGGTCACACCTCTTCAGATGTGTATTACCATACCATACCCACAACCATTCATTTGTACCTCTACTATAGTCCATTGGGCCCTGGTCCTCTTTACTTGAGTTGCTTTTGGTTTTTTTCTTCTGACCTCTTTTTATTTTTTCTGTATTCTACACCTGAGTAAAACTATCCTTTATTTGTTTTTCTTTCAGCTTATTTCACTTAGCTTAATCCCCTCCAGTTCCAGCTAAATTGTCACAAGTGTTAAGATTTCATCCTTTTTTTTAATTGGTGAATGATGTGTTATTGTGTCTATATGTCACAAACAATGTTGTTTCCACAGCTTGGCTATTGTGCTGCAAATAACATACAAGTGCATATTTTGTATTAATTAGTGTTTTTGCATTTTTTGGGTAGGAGTGGAATTGATTCAAGTTTCTGATTCCTCCTTACCTACTGCCTACTCTAGTACTTCTCAGCGTTTACCAAAAACGCTCTGGTCTGAGATGAATTCCTGAGAAATTGTAGTCTCTGCTTGTTGTTTTCTTTTACTGGAGTTACTTGTGTCCAAAGTTACTTAAATGTCCTTACATGTGAAAGGTGAAATTTTCCTAAAAATACATTCCATGTCTGTGTTGTATATAGTGGTTTAATAGCTATCCAAAAAAATGAAGGAATTTCTTAAAATGATTTCTTCTTCTTCCAATTGTATTTTGTTTTTGTTTCTGTTTTTAATTAAAGAGAAGATTAAAACCTTTCTCCCTTCTTCTAAAATACTTGAAGATCTTTGACAACTTTGCTCCTAACATTGTGTAATACTAATGATACAACGTGACAGTGTTCTTTAGTCCAAGGACATGGAACTCTCAAAGACCAAAAAAAAATTTCCAAAGATACATGCAGAGCAGACTCCAGGGTAGGGCTTATATAATATCCCAACTGTTTTCCTAGGTTTTAAAGTGAAAACAAAGGCAAAAACTATATGTGTAAACCTGATTTATTGTTAGCACAGTCAATCTACATAACAAAATAAACCCAGGGTCTAGGTCCTGAAAGTGATAACCATGGTGTCCAATGTCCAGTTCCCCTTTATTCCAAAAGATGGAGTTATGGCTGGTGAATCACAGCATTTGTTTAAACAGTGGAAGACTGCAAAACATTCAAGGGCAGGAAGTGGCAATAAATACTATCTGCAGTTGTAGCAGCAGGAGGCCCTGTGGTGAGCAGAATGTAATCGCTCAAAGTGGAACTTAGCCAGGGCCTCCCAAGTCCTATTAGGGCACAGGATGAACTTTCTAAAAAGTCAAGACCTCTGTCTTATCTCCTCCCAAAGATGAGAAAGTGAGATGTGAAACTCCACTCTGGAGGTGGATTTGTTTTTAACGATAGGGTCTGATCTCTTTTGCAGACATTATGCATATGAATCAAGAATCTAAAAATAGCTCCTTGAGGGGAAAAAAAAAATCCCAGGCCTGAAGCACAGGGTGATGTGCAGGCATTGCTGATCTGGGGTTGTAAATCGACAATTCCTTTAATTGAGAAGACCAGGTTAAGAAGACTTTGGTTTTCTTATAATGCATGAATAAGTACTCTGGGCAGTCTGCCCCATTGGAAAACAGAATAATGCTAATAATTTGCATTTATATAATACCCCTTGGCTTGTGGATCTACAAGCACTTTGCAAACATTAATTAATTCTCTAAACCCCTTGTGAGTCAGGGGGTGCCATCGGTAACTAATCATAAAGGAGGGCCAGTAATTCTTGCCAGAGTGGATATGCAAGTTAGAGAACATTGCAGGTTTGGGAGCTGAGGAAGTTGAGTGGAATTTTTATGAGAAAGAATAACAAAGGAAGAATATTGATCAGCCTGTGTGGGAAATAAACCTGGATATTAGACCATGGATGAAGGTGTGTCAATAAATAATTTAGTTTCCCTTCTGTGATTCTGGGCATTTATTATAAAAATGCAGTCTGTGACCGCTTCTTTCCATTCTCTCTTCATTTTTAAAGTTCTACATCTTCTTGATTTGTAAACCAATGTGAAGATGTAGGCTCAGTTCTCCTATACTTAGTAACTGAGGATCTGTAATATTGAAAGGGTATCTGTTGACTTTTAAATAGTTCAAAGATTCTTTCATTCATTGACTTATTTATTCAGTCATTACATTGTATGACAGACATGAGTTTTTGAAATATTTTTCTTGCTCTGAGACCTTAATGTTAAACCCGATCTCCTCACCCAAGGACTAATTTGTGAGAAAAGCAAATCCCTTTTCATGGTCAAGTGTAACTCAGTACTATTTTCTTTCTTTCATTCCATGTCATGGGAACATTTTTGTTTCCCTGGTTTGCTTATTTGACATAGATGTTATTATTGCTGGAATATTTTTGCAAGTTGAATGTAGTTTACCAATAAACATTATGTACTTGAATTTCTTGTGAAAAATACACACTGTGGTTAGAAAATACTAATGATATGGCATGGAACACCCATTTATATGGTCACTTAAGTCTTACAATTCAATCAGGTTTATTGGATTTTATGAAAAATTAAAGTTTTAACTTTTTTTTAAAAAAGAAATACAATATTTTAAATGCAAACTTGAAGTCCGACCAACAAAATTGGCTGGGCATTGGAGTTTCCTTGTACTATACAGATAAGATTTGCTTCTGGCTTGTATCACATGGAGTAAATGAGTACTTTTGAAGTACTGAAGAACTGATTATGCAGTTTTTCTATAAATTACCATTGTGTTAAATTTTAAAAGATTGAAATAGTTTGCACAAAATTCAAGTCAAATCCCTCTAATTTGTAAGAATTGGTGACATATAAATTCTTGAGAGGTATTCTACATTCACACACATCTTGATGATGTTAAATCAGGTAAAATGGTGAAATTATTTTGGGCGTTTAAATCATTTTTATATTATGTTCAAGTTAACTACTATATAGGGAAAGGTGCATTTGAGGGAAAATATATATTTCTTTCTGTATTTTGGAACTCTGGGAGAAAAAGAGATTATACTTTTGACATGTTAGAAATGGCTGTTAAGATTGTCGCTCAGGTGAGCACTTGGAAAAATGAGTGCTAAGATGTTGTTTCAAGAGAAGCACCAGGGCTGGGCCTTTCATGCAAGACACACACTTTCTTCCAGGCTGTTGCCAGCTGGTTTTGCTGTGCGGTATTGTTAAGCTTACAGATTGGAAACATCTGGCTTTTTATCAGCTGTGTGTACTCAGAAAGAGAGAAGTGTTAACTGAAGTAAATTCATCAAATTCTTATCTGACACATTTCATTGACCCTAATGTGGTATGTTGGGGCAATTTCAGGGGATGAGTTTGCTTCTAGATGTGCAACTTTTCTATCCTTATCCTGCCTTTGGAAGAATCTTGATTTTAAATTTGGAGCTATGCCTTTATTTGGAGCTTTCATATGCTGTGTCAGTAGCAATTTCCAAAAGTGCCAGTACTAATTTGCATAGAGGTCAAACCAATGTATCCTGCAGAAACTTACTGAATTAGGAAGTTTTAGCGTAATCCTTTATAACTAGGTGTCAGCATGTTCCAAAAAGATGACTTGGTACCTGTTGCTACTAAGGACAGATGCTACACTTGATCTTAGCCCAAAGGACAAGAAACGATGCTGTTAAGAACAGTTATTTACTGGTTTCTGAGGAAATTTTAAAAAAATGAAAATAGAAATGTACTAGATACATGAGAATCAAGTACAAATTATGGTGATGGGCCTCTTGGATATGTTTGCTTTCTGAAAGCATTCTCTGATCTTGTAGTTCATTTCTGCAGCTCTTCACATGACTTGGTGGGGAACGCTTGACCTGAGGTCCAATCTAAGCCTCCCTGTTAGTTTCAGCATATGAATGCTTTTTAACTTATGAAATGGACATTATATAGATTTTTGTTTTTTCAATAATAATATCAAGCACAATGTGTGTTTTTCAATAATAATATCAAGCACAATGTGTAATATCAAGCTAATTGGAATATAGCTTCCCCCTGAGTGCAGACTTCAGAGCTGACTGATCATTATTTGTAATTGGTGTGCTCTTGTCATTGGTCTTCACACTGTCCCTTGAAATGCTCAAGAGGTAAATCCACTCAGCCTTTCTTAAAAGAAACTGGTAAAAGCTAGGGATGTTACATTGTGTCAGCAGGAATGTTGCATACTTATTTTATACCAGTGTAATTATCCCATCAAGGTGGTGTTAATTAGTCCCATTTTGCAACAATGCTCAGAGAGATGAAGTAGCTGTCCTCAGGTCACATAGCTAGTAGGTTCCTGTGTTATTTGTTCCCAGTGATCAAAAGCACGCTGGAACCCTGGTACTAATCATATGTTACATAATCTACCCTTCAAAGAACTCAAAATGGTAGATTAATTTCTGTGTTGAATTCTCCCCCTTGCTAAAGAGGCTTCAGCCACTGAGACTTTTCAGCATTTGTTGTTGACACTGGGCCTTTGCACTTGCTGCTTCTTTTGTACGGAATCAGTTCCCCAGATCACATTATTACATAAACGCACTTTTAAAACTTAACTGCATCCTCTTCTAGAGAACTCATCTGACATTGATCAACAAAAGTGCAACTCAAACTACTCCTGGAGGAAGGTTTCACTCTGTAACTACAGAGAACTAAGCTCTCTTATTTCCCTACCTGCCCAGGTTATCAACATCCTCTATTAAGGAGACATTTAGGCCACAGTCTGGACTAAGCACACATGCTTCCCTACATGTGCCCCTCTGTTCCTAAAGAATGCTGGGGAGAAACGGACTCAAAAATGGAACATGGTTCTGACCTGATATTGTGATTGTTTTCATTGCTTTTTACCTTCAACTTAGTCTTTCCTTTTCATAAGCCTAAATATATGTTCTGTGTAGGTTTGTTGAATTGGAATTAGGTAACAACTAGAAGATAATTTCACTCAGTGCAGATATAACCACACTTGTGGTTTTTGGTACAAATTATATGAAAAAAATCAAATTACACTATGAACAAATGAGTTTCAAGTTTCTTTTTATTTCTGGGATGTTTATTTTGAACTTGTTATAAAAATTTTCTGGACTGTTTTTCTAAAATTACCTTGATTAATATTTAAGTGGTGTGTTTACATTTTGAGTTGATTTATATGAAACGTTGCTTTTCCTCCACTAAAACACTCAGGTTTCTCATGTTACCATGATGATAGAAACCATTCTCCCTGCTGCCTGGCTTCCAAAAGCAAAGGCTCTCCCAAGTTGAAGAATGGCAGGAGATCCACATGTATTTTGTGAAGCAGCAGCTGAAATGTTCCACCAGAGGGCTATCCTTTCCAATTCCTATGTTATTTGTAGATATTTCTACTTAGGGACTCTGTGACTTGTAAAAATATGGTGTCTAAACTCTGTGGGCGTCTATGTAAGGGTATGTGCACTTGTGTGCATTTGTACTTGCTGTAAATGAATGTCCTATATGTTATTTCTGTGTTGGTTGGGCAGGAGAAATAGCTACATCCTTTTTTCTTGCCATCTGGAGTTTTCCCTTGCTTTCCAATCTTCTCCAGTTCCTGTGGGAAGTAAGGCCTTTTGTGTAGTGTCAAAATGTTTGATTGGGTAAACTTGCAGAGACCACCAACCACTGTCTGGCTGAGTCTCAACTTCAATGCTTATTTCTTGTCATATTCTGACCAAATAATGTATCTTCTTTGAACCTCAATTCCATCATTACTAACACAGTAATAATACACTTGGGTCTTGTTAAAAGTACAAAATCATTATATTAGCTGCTCCCTAAGCAAATTATGGAAAGTTAAAAAGATTGTAGCTATTATCACCAAATTGCATTTCCCTCTTTCTAACCACAAAGTGTACTTTTTTGGAATTGCCAAATGTTCATCAATTTATCAACCCCAAACCCCCTTGTTTCAAGGTCCAGCATATCAAAACATGTAGAGGGAGGCAGGACTGATCTTTTGATATTGTGATTGCAGTTAATTCAATCAAAACTTCTCAGGAGGGTCAAGAGGGGTTTATTTTCTTTGCTTTCCCTATTTTTGTTTTTCCTAAGGGAGAAATCCTCACCATGAAGATCAGTGTCTGCAAAGTATGGTATCTCTCATAGGTTGCATTTTTGTGTTTTTTTTTTTTGGTTTTTTTGTTTGTTTGTTTGTTTTTTTCACAGAGATGTTAAAATTCATTATCTTGAGTAAAGAAAAGAATGTTGGCTTCTACATCTTTGTAGTCTGGAGGGAAGTTGTCTATAGATTGTTGTTGACTTCATCAACTTATTCCCTCAGAATTCCTTGTCTTAAATTAATCTCCCCTTTTGCTGAAATCTTAGGATTTCCATCTGCTGAACTAGGAATAATGAAAAAAAGAAACTCGCTTTTCTGTAGGTAGTTATGTTAGAGGAAATCTATAGGTGTCACTGTTCATTTTATTAGAGAAGGCTCAGCTTACGCCTCTGTATCCTTTATCCACTTGTCTCTGTAAATGCACAATTTACAGACTTGCAATCCAAATATATTGTTCTAGTTAGATTACATTTGTCATAAAATATCATTTATGTATTATTTTTATAGTGAAGTCTGTGGAAAATGTGTCTGTGTACTTTAGGCTTTATTACACTATTATGTCTCAAGATCAGTGATAGTAATTTGTGTAAATGATTTATTAAGATCTGAAGCCCTTGAAGACATTGAAGGCTGGAATCCCATCAAGACAAAGAAACACTGAGTAGAGCTGATAGGAAGGGGCAAGGGCCGAGGAAGTGAGGACTCCCTCTTTCTGGTGTTCCTCTTAACTGTGAGGGCGGATGTGGCAGGATCTTTAAAGCAGCTGTGAAGTTCCCTAGACTGGGGCAGGCTTCCTGCCCTTTCAAGGTAACTCTTTTATCCTGCATTCAACTAAAACTAGGCAGTTAGAAGGCAGTTCTTGTGTTCTAATTGCCCAGTGGGTTGAGGCCTGGGGACAATAAGTGGATATCAAGGAAGGGTCAGGCTTGAAAACGGCTACCCAATGAGCAGACCAAATCAGAGAGAATAGAGCTTGTCTTTTTAAAAATTAGTTTGTAAAAGATAGCAGTGTTCCTTCTCAGCCATTTCAAAATCTGGTTGATGAATAATTGTTAGATATGGGAATATTTGCCTTTTATCTTACTCCATCAGATCATGAATGCAAATCATAGCTCTAAAAAAGGTTTAAACCAAGGGTATTTCCTCAGAAAAACAATAGCACAGGGGCTGCAATGGGAAGAGAGGAAGGTATTAGCAGAATGCTGGGGGTAATGTTGCTTGTGGTATTTTCTGCCTCTGCCTTCCACTCCTGCTGTGCCAGAGTAGAACAATTCTAAATATTTGATATTATTAAACATAAGTCCTTTTACTGTATCCTTGTCTGTAACAGGTTGATATATACTGGCTTAAAATTTTAGAACAATATGTTTATAATAAAATTAAATAGTGGCATAAGTGCTTTCAGTGAGAAGATAAACCACCCAAACCAAATCAAAGCACACTGGTGTGCATTCACACACACACACACACACACACACACACACACACACACACACACACGAGACACACACCCTCACCACCCTCCTCAGGAAAGATTTTTGAAGAGGAAAACAGTCTTGATTGTGCACAACTGCAAATCACACTTCCACTGACCATCTTGTAAAGTAGGGAGGCCCTGTAAATTCAGTGTTTGTCATTTATGTAAGATTGACTAATTTTGAAAACATCACTGCTGCAGAGCTTATCCCTTTGCAAATTTTGTAATATTTTTAATTGTTGTCATTTTGGATCCAACTTGCAGTGCCTGAGTCCCATATGCTAGAAGTCTGGGTCTCTAAGGTTGGTGCTAGAGAGTGACTGGCAATCCTGGGATGTGGGTGGGGATTGCAATGACTGGTACAGGTGGCAGCAACAGCCCCAGAGACAAAACACAACACCCCTGGGTCCATTATTTTGGTTTTCAATACGTAAGTAAACCTTTCTTGAAAGTGGAAACAATAAACAAATTACCCACTTCCGCAATCAGCTAATTAAGGCTGTCTTTCAATAAACAACTGAATTTTCTGCTAACTTGCACTTTTAACAATTTATTTTCCAGTTCTCTTCTGCCCTTCCCACACTTTCTTTTCACTGAATTTTTTCTCAATAACATTGCAGATTAGCAATATTAATATTACTACTTTTGCAATCTCTTTGTCTAAAAATCCCCGATTGTCATTTGAATACAAAGCAGAGTTTTAATTTTAATTGTAATTAAATTGATTCAACTCTTTAGTTTCTCAGATCTAATAAACCAAGAAAAGGAAGTAGTGGCCACAACAGCTCTTGTGTATACATAATCTAGCCATTTTAGGAGCATAGTAATAATCTCTTTTAATCCCTTATTTTAAAGCCATGTCAATTTAGAATGATTTTACTCAAAAATATGAATAAAGCTTTAGAGAAATATACCTGTTAAATATTGGTTATCTAGTTGTGGATTATTTTCAACCAGTAGGTGAAGGATGCTCAATAACTGAAGTACTATTAGAAAATTTTCTTAAAATACTATTAACATGTATGTTAAGAATATAGTTAAGAATTTAAATACCTGTTTTCTGTGTATCAGTATAAGGAGATTTAAATAATTCACACATGGGGAATGAACACTTAAATTGTTAAAATAATCTTACTTTAAGATTCTCAGTTCATAAAGTTGGTTTAAATTCCTTTTTTATATATGTATCCTATATTATTCATTCTATAGTACCTTCAAACACAAGGGAAATTAGAGGCTTTATTATGTTTAAAATTCAGAATGGTGTGATACTTTCATGTCTAAACAAAGTACAATATTTCAAGCCTGAAAAATATTTTCCCCAAATGAAAATATATATTTCATCTGATCATTATGATGAAACTATTTACTACACTTTTGAATCAAGAAATCACAGACAATTTAAATTTGTAAGTTTGATCTCAGGGGTCCCTGCACTGGCATATGAAGCATATTTAAGTTTGTATTTAATTTCCTTTACTGTTGGCATAGTTTATTTCCACACATGCACATTCTCTTGAATGTATGTGTGCTCTCTTACACACCAGCAGAAAACAAAAACAGGGCTTTTCAAAGTAATCAAGATGATTTTCTGAATGTGCTACAAAACTGAAATTAATATCAATTTTTTGAATCATCAAGGACAAAATCCCCATTTTCTGCTGTTTCTGGTTGATGCTTAGCTCTCCATGAAGTTAATGGGGATTTTGTAGATAGAAAGATGCATGATCAGGGAAAGCAAGCAATTCATTCTGACCATGTGCAATTAAATCCCATAATAGTACATTCTCAGATTTAATTAGTTCTCATCATATAACGTGATGCAGCCAGATTGATATAATTAGTGATAATGCTAGTAATAACTTCGCCATTATAGACGTTGGGAACTCCAAATGTCAGATTAAACATTTGCATTGTTTTTAAAATACAATAAATTTTAAATTAATATTGAAGTGACTTTGCATTATTAATAAAACTAATACTATAATCAGTGCTTTTCTTTATGGTAATGACTAAAAAGATAGCTTTCCATGTTCACTATCATTCTTTCTCAAAGAAATTACATATGGAATGTCAAAATATAAAACTCATCATTTTTATTTTATCAGCATAAATCTAGTTTCAAGGTTAATGGTATTATGTTTATTAATTCTTAGTACCCATTATGAGACTATGGAGGTACATATAGAACCTTAGAATTCTGAGAAACATTGTTTCAAACATTTGTCTATTGGATGGTGTCTGAGCTCTTTGATTTCATGAATTTATTAGTTTTTTCACAGTTTAAATTTCTACCTAATCTGATCCCTCCCCATCAGCAGGCAGATTGACTCACTATGACTGCACATCCCCAATTAAGAATGCTTTTCTTGTCTGCTTTCTTTACACATCTGCCTAACCTTCAGGACATGACTTAAGTGCTTCTTTCCTGTAATGAGTATCAGTTCATAACATCTCTTGCATTAACATCTTGGCTCAGTAAAACTACTCAACTGCTTAAATGTATATGTCCTGCCTCCCCATCAAGATTGCAAATTTCAGGTGGTACAGGCAAAGGGGGTCAACTGGATGGTGATGGATGGTAACTGGAACTTTGTCGGTGGGTGTCACAACATAAATTTGAAGAAGTATAAATCTGTGTACCTAAAACTTATGCAGTGCTATAAACCAGTGGCACCTTAAGGTGTTCTTTTTTTTTTTTTTTTAGAAAATATTACAAATTGCTCTTTGCAAAAATGCAAAATTGTTTAAAAAATAAAGGGGAAAAAGTCCTTCACTTTTCCCGAACCACTTAGTACAGTGTTCTATGTGAAGTTGGTTTCATCTAATCCTTAAGGATGAATTCATGACAAAAAAAATGACTTTAGCTACAACTACTCAAATAAAAAATATGTAAGCATATTTCTGTTTGACCAGATATTAGTGGGAATACATTTTCCAGGGACTAGTCTTGTGTTTGGTGACATACCTGAAACAGAGCTTTTAATGGTTGTCTTGGCTTACCAAACTAGCACTTTATGACATTGCTTCCATGGCCATCATGCAACATGCTGATCACAGGAAATACTGCTTGTATTTCCCTGAAGAACTCAGGAGAATTTCTGTGTGACTCACTTAGTGATGGGCGCGTAAATGTGGTCTTGGGGACTTCAGCTACTGAAGAATTCAAAGCATGGATAGCAGCTGATAAGATCACTAATGTGCCATGTCAGTTTATTGACCTTCACATTTGCTGGGAAAAGACAACCTTGTATGTTGCTTTTCCCAGATGTTTTAATGTGGACAATGAAGGGCAACACTGGATGAGCCCTGTAGTGGCAGTGTGTGGGTGATTTTTCCAGAAGCTGAAAATGATCTTGGTCTTACAGATACATTCAGATACATGTCTTCCTGCTGGAAGACTGAGAACATTGGGATCTGAAGGGTTTGATAAACATTTTTTCTAACTTTGCCATTGTGGTGGTATGTGTGTGGTGTATATGAAAGTTGGTCCTCTGCTTTGGTTTACTCAAGAGGAAACTGATACCATTCTTCATCTTAATAAGTTTCCTGTAAAGTTGTATATATGAAAAATGGAAACCATTCATCCTGCAAGAGGAGGGAAAAAAATTACAAAGTTTTCATCAAGCCTTGTGAATAAGTATTGAATGTTTTTTCAGAACATCAGGTGTTTCCTTACCCAACTCCAACATCCATCCCCAGCCCTCAGCCCCTCCCTCTGGCTGACAAGTAGAACTGGATTTATTGCAATCTGAACAGCGTGCATTCTAACATTGTCAAAATGGCATTTAAACTGTATGTATGGCTTGAAAATTAAAAACTGACCTTTTCCCATACTTTATATGGTTATAGAGGACTTGCAGTATATTTCATAGTCAACAGAGAAAGTACATTGAAGGACTTGGGGCTATTTGGGAGGAAGACATAGCCTATACCTTCATTGAGATTAAAATCTAATTGTGAAAATAAGGCATTCTCATGTGCTTAGTGTGTGCAATCGAACTAGACTTTCCTGATTAATTAGATATGTGGTAAACAAAAAGTACTTTAATTCAAATCAGGCTGTATCTCAGTTATCTGATGTGATATGGAAGATGATTTTATGAAAGGATTCCTGGTTGGAATAGGATATAAAATAGTAGCAGCACTGGTAATGATGAATATTTACTGTTCCTTATTTGTTTTCACATTGTTCTTGAGTAATAGTGAATACATTACTCATTGCTTCTAATCAGTAGATATTATTATGTAAATTTCACAGCAATTATCTATACCTTTTTAGCAGGTTATTTTAATTCTCATCTATGCCATTTTGCTTGGATTTCTTTCTCTTTTCTTTCTTTTTTTGGTCACCAAATAAATAGGAATCTGAGCAAGCTCAGAGATATATAACATCGTATAAAATGATTTGTTTGAGCAGAAGTGTCATATGCAGCATGGGTGAGCTAAGTCTTTGCTACTTAGATATAGTCTATAGATCAACAGCAACAGCATCACTTGGGAACTTATTAAAATGTCAGCTCCATCTGAGACCTGCATTTTCACAAGATCTCCAACTAATTCACGTGCACATTTGGTAGTAGGAATCGCTTTTCTCAGTTATTCACACTAAGCATATAGTGTTCTATTCTCATCCGATACTGTTGGAGCTCTTTACAGAACTGTGAAGGTGGGTATTTAATCACTACAGAGGTAATTTTCTCTGGGCATGACACATTATGTAATGGAATGAAGTTTTTAGTATTATGGATAAATGATTCTGGCCATAGTTAAAAGTTAAGTGAATACCTAAGCTGTTTTCCCAGTGATTAGAGTTTTTCAAAACTCAAACCATGTTTTGGAAAACATAATTTTCCCTTTTATATCTCAGACCATATGAATTCAATTTTGTGGGAAATTTAGCCACATGGTTCTGATTCATTCACACTTAACCCTTGAGAAGGTTGTGTTACAACAGCAGTTGCCTGTCCAAAAAAGATCAGTCTTTTGGGAAAAAGAGAAATTGAGAGAAGTCCCTGGAAGGACCACAGAGAAGTTGGGTTTGGGTTCAGTACATTGAACCTTGAGGCAGATGTGTGTAGATTCCAGGTGGGAATGGCTTCTGTTTTACACGTGTGTCAGGGATGGGGTAGGATGACCATGCTGTCTCATGTACTAAAAAATACCAGGAATGTGTATTGATCATTGAGCTTAGACAAAAATCCAAACTTTTATAAACCATTCATTTCTCATCTTCTAAAAGTTATAGTCATATTTCTTTGTAAGATTTTTGTGTTTTGACCTTCACAGAAACCTTGTCCATATTTAGTCCTAGCCAGCCTCTTAGTAATGCTAACAAGGGATGGGAAGATAAAGTGCTGCTGGAAAAGCCTCAATGGGTGATGTTGTTAAAAAAGCAACCTTGATTATATTTACTCTGAGTATTTGAATTTGAGCTGATGTATAATCAGAGAATTAATAAAAATAATTAAGCCTCTCTTTGTCTTGATAAAGCTTGAATCCTAGCTTGTTGAGTATATTCAATGTGACATTACTCTTGATTGATGGATAGTACATGTAAACACATATGTATACATTTGAGAATATATGTCATGAATAAAGACTGTTTACGGTGGAAGGAAAAGCAATGATCAAATTAATCATTTTTTCTATTTAGACATCTATTTCTACATTTAGTGGGTTTGTTTAGATAAGAGAACTTGGCTTGATTACAGTTCCTAGTAGCCACTGATAAACGAAAGGACATTTGAATTCCATGTCTAACACATTATTCCAGGGAATCAGCAAATACATATTCATATGGCAAATGCTCTAATCAAGGCTGAAGGTCTTGGCTAAATGTTTTAAAAGGCAATCTTGGCACCAAAAGGCAAATAGAACAGTTGCCGAGATTTTGATTTTGACAATTTTCCCTCAGCTATAGGTGCTCACTGACCATCCTTTGTTATGGTGTGCCCTTTATCTAAAAAGAAAAAAAAGAAAGAAAAAAGAAAACCTTTTTAGGTTTTCAACTGCCTGACTCTCTTCTTGCAGGATTGTTTGATGTCAATTCATGAACCTTCCTGGTTTCTTCTGTCTAGGTTCAGTGACTACCGTCTATGCTTCTAGAACTTCTGGATTTATCTCTGTCCTATTTTTGACTTCGGCATATATTTAACTAATTACATGCAGTCTTCTCCAGTGTGTGGCTCTGTCTGTGTAGCTTTGTGTCTACCAGCTAACACAAAGGATTCGCTCACTAAAGTTGTTGATTGAATAAATCTATAAGCAGCATCCCTTAAGACCTAAACAACTTTGACTAATGCCAAACTTAAAATCTGACCTTGTGTACTAAGTTTGTTAGGGTTTGTAATGAATTAATATGGTAGGTTGCTGTCATCCACATACTAATCCTATAGAGTGGGTTATTGGCTTATCGGGCACCTCAAAGGTGCCCACTGTGGCCGGGGCTACATGTGTGTGAAGGAATGTGATGGCTCACCATGACCATCATGTTTAGACAAAGAATTCCAAGCAGATGTGGCCAAAGAGCCTTTGTTTAGTTGTTGAGAATTAATGCTGTATGGTTTCCATTAGATTAGTATGCTCTATACATCACATGCATCATTTTTTAGGTTGTTGAGAATATAGCCTAGCTTTAAAGACTTTCACAGATGACATTTTCACAGTTTTCTTTTGTGGACTTACACCATTTTTTCTTAAATAGGTCTTCTCATCAGAGGTATATTCTTTTTCTCTACTCTAAATCCACACATGGTCATTTCCCTCCTTTTGGTCCCCAGTTGAGGTGGGGGGGTGGGCAGCTACCCCCCTCAAAGTGTTCTTCTCTATCCATATTTTGGATCATGTATCATCTCCCTAGGGTTGTCAAAACTCTCTCATATATATAAGTAAAAGTAAAACCTGAATTTTCAATTCCAAGTTTATCACAAGTAGGCCTGTCTTTCTTTAACACCTTTTTGTTTCCTCTGTTTTCTTCTAGACCCTCTTTGTTTCCTTTTGTCCCCAGCACGTGTAACTGAACTTATTCCTTTTTCTGTTTGCATTTGATCCTCCTCTGCAATTGTGTCTTCTTGAAAGTAAAGATTAGATGACTCTTCTTTGTATTTCTTGTAACACATAATGCATAGAAATTGAATATCCAGTAGTGCTCCATTCTTTGACATACCTAGGTCTAGTTTGCTGAAAATGAACAAAGAAATTTAGCTCCGAAATTTATTTCTTACTCAGGGAAAAATCTGTACATACAAAAGGCATTTTTTAAAAAAAATTCAGTACCAAAATTTTATGTGAAGATCACAATGTGGAGCAGAGATGATTCTGTAATATATATTTTAGAGTTCTTTATTCTTCAAGACGTCAGTAAGTATTTCTAGGTAACATTAAAGCATGTTCCATTTAGTGTATTTCCATGGTGTAATCCAATATAGAAAGCAGATTTTTTGGTATTACAGATAATTAGGGTAACAGTAACATCAATAATTACTGTAAGAGAATTTTATATGGTACAATTAATGCCCTCAAACTATGTAGAAATTCTTAGATGTAAGAAGATATGCTAGTGGGAGTCTTGGTGTTGAAAAGACAAAAACAAACTGTTTTGAAACACATTACCAAACGTCATGTTTTATGAGCCCAAACTGGCAAAGCATCAGGACACAGCTGTTGATTTTAGATAGTCTTTTCAGTAACTACTTGGAGCCAATGAACCCTGTGTAGGGAGAGCCTGTTAAGGACAATCCAAGCAACTCTCATCAGCCTCATGATGACTTATCAAATAGTATGTTTTTTCTTGATATTTCCCCAGATGTCTTAAGAAGCATTTTGCTAAATGGAACTCAAAGCAATGTATGGATTTGAATAACATCAAAACCAAATTATGGCAAGAGGTGTTGGCATGACCTGGAAATATTCTCTTGGTTCTCTGGATCAAAGCAAAAAAAAAAAAAAAATCAAAAATTCATTTTACAACTAATATTTTCTGTGACATTTTTCTCACTAACAATTTTGGAGAGAAAACGCCATTTTAAATCAAAACAAGAGAATTATGTACTAAGCTTTCACATCAAATATAAAGATATTACTAAATGACTACTTCTAAAAGTTAGTAGATAGTCTATCATGTGTTAAATTATTAACATTTCTGTCGGTGGAAGCCTTTGTCATTAAATATTTAAGTTACATATCTCAGAACTCTATTTCAACTGAAACCAAAGCTATAAAATAAAGATAGTTCACATGTTACAGCTCTGTCAAATATTCAGCATTTTTATTGAGAAAAAAAAAAAAAGAAAAGAGAAACCCCACATCAAGTCATTACGAGTGGCATGACCTTTGCTCAGAAAGATTCATGTTTCAACATAATACTGCACACTCTTGGGAACAGTGAAGGCCAGAGGGCATTCCTTTCTGTTAATGGTGGTATATGATTTTTGGACACAGGTTCAATGGCTATTTCAATTAGTATCAAGGATCTATCATTGTACTAAAAAATATAAATAATGCTAACTAAAAACTTAAATTAGAAATATATTATTTCTTAAAACTGCATTGTTTACTACATTAGAGACACATTCAAGTACAAAAAAAGTTAGTTTGATGTTGGTAGAATAATTTTAGAATATAGAATACAGGAAAATTTACCTTTTAGAAATTTTTTGTTTAACTTACTTGATTTTGATTGTATACCATATGTATTTTTTTAATTTACTATGTCCTTTCCAGCCGGGCACGGTGGCTCCTGCTTGTAAGCTTCAGCCTATGAAGCGGCAGGGGCTAGGGATCGCGTTTTGAGTCCCGCTTGGGGCCTGTAGCGAGACCTAGTTCCAAAAAAATAGCTGGGCATGGTGGCGCACGCCTGTCATCCCAGCTACCTGGGAAGCTGAGGCTGGGGATTGCTTGAGTCTGTGGTACCCTGGGCAACGAAAGCCTGCGGTTCCACAGGCAAAAATAGCAAGACCTAGTCTCAAAAAAAAAAGTCCTTTCCATTTAATTGAATATGACTTTTTTCGATGTTCTGCTATTAGCCAAATAAGTAATTAACCAAATAAGTAATTTATTGACCTAAGGTTTTTCTTTTTAATATTGATTGCAAGAGTTTTGTCACTCGAAAAGTATTTTTATGAAATTAAAATATACTATATTAAATACTATGTCCAGTATAGACCATCACAATGAAAAATCACTTCTGAGAGTCTGATTGTACATGACCCATATGCAACCTATCACTTTAACTCATCACTGACCAACGTGAACATGCTGACAGAATTGAACAATGATGGTTATGGTCACAATCACCCTGAGTTGTTCATTATAATTTGGGATTGAGGATACATAACCGTTTGGAAGCAAGACCTATATGAATAAAAATCAGTGAACAAATATTTAGTTAATCATTATAAATGAGTGGCAGATTTCTACAGTCATGCTCAGATGTGCTATTTGAAGTTCTCACCTCAAACAACTCATGCCTGCTCACAGCAAATTAAAAGACAAAAAAAAAAAAAAAAAAAACAGCTGACCTCAGTGAGTGTAAATCTTTTGTAGAATACCAGGTTTACATCATCACTGCTCCAGACAAATTGGTCATGCTTATTTTATTTGTTCTCACAAATCACCCTCTTAATTAGCTTCAGTTTTGTTTTGCAGATAGCAACCCCAAAAGAGTATATCATTTCAGATAGCATAGTCAGAATGTTGATATTGAAAAACACCAACCATTCTTTTTAACAGATATGGAGATAAAACAGATTGCAAAGATCTTGCAGGTTTACTTTGACTTTATATTTTGTTTAAAAAAAGTATTTAAGGAAAGCTATAGGTTGAGTTTTGTTATTTGCATGTAGGTTTTTATGCTGTTCTTTGGGAGTGACCTCTTTTCTAGAGGAATGAAGGGACCTCAGGTTGTGCCAGCCATGGTGTAGGGTAAGTGAGTTTGGTCAGGAATTTTCCTCCATTAACCTGTATAACCAGCACTTATACTGGTACTGGGCCCTCCCTGTGATTGTGTGTACTTCTGGGCCCAGTGGGTGTATGCACGTGTGAATGGGAACAACTGGGCCTGGGAGGAAAGGCTAAATGGGTGGCATTGCCTGGGGAGAGAGAGCAGGCAATAGGGGAACACGAAAGAAAGAATACGAGCACCCTAGAGAGAACAACAGACCAGAGAAAGAGTGAAAATTCCTGGGGGGGTTGTGGAGTGGCTAGACAGCTCAAAGTCTCCCAGTTCCCAGCCTTGGCCCTGGGTCGGGTCCTGGCTTGGCCTGTCTTGCTTGGTGTGTTTGTGTCACTGCTAGTATCAATAAAGAGCCTATGCAGGTTGGTGAGCCATATACCTCCACTATAGATGGACTTAGATTCCTTGCGGTTTTCTGAACTCTTTCTAATGCAGTTGAAATGTCTGGTGTTTTCATCTATCAGGGCCGAAACAGAATTTTACTTTGAAAGGTAGATTCCACTGATTGAGGAACACTATTGACATTATGGTTTGCACCAACCCTGGATGCATCAAACAGAAAGTTATGAGATGAATAAAAATCTGGGGTACCCCTCAAGAAATATGGTGAGTTCATGTTTTAATCAAGGGAAGAGAGTTAACAGGTCATACTTTTACAAAAAGTTAAAGACCAAAAGGGACCCACTCAAAGTCTTAAACTTTTAGGAAATCATTGGAAGATGCACTACGAGTAACCAAAAGCAAATCGCTGGATATTGAGAAGACAATATAAAATGGAGTGGGATATAAATAACTTTGTGCAGTGTTGGGTATAGAAGGGTAGAAATGGGACTTTCTATTTTTAGTTTAGTCGAGTGGGAAAGTCAAAGAAAGTTTATTGAACTGAGATAAGTCAACGAGCGAAAAGGAGGCATTGATGATTTAAGAGGAAACTAGCTCAGACAGTTAAATCCTGATTACTCATCCAGAAGGAGCAGGAGTCAAGGGAGAAGTGGGCTGGAGGAATGTTATAAAATTAAAGGCGCAGAAGATCAAGTTATTCTTGTGAAAGTACAAGATTTTTCCTCTTGGGCTCTGATGCTGTGATGAAGTTTGTTTCATGTGTCCGAAGAATGCCAGATATTAAGTAAGATTTCAGTAAACACATAAATCTGGTTTTTAAATTTCTTATTTCCCTGATTTTAATATTTGAATGTTGTGAAAACTAGAATTATGGTGGGAGGCCAAAGTAAATTTTGGTAAGATAAAAGGAGATGCTGGCAAGCTTAACAGGAAGCTTAACTAAGGAAGTAGAAGAAGGGACTCCATGTAAAAGTTAGAGAATTGAGATTGATTCTCAACTTATAAAAGAGGAAACTGAATGGAAACTAGTTAATATTTTCAGAAACACAAAGGGCTTAATAAGAATGAGTCTGACCAATTTTTGCCAACTATTCTGGAGACAAAAATAAAGGGTAATGAATTTAAGGGAGACTTTTTTTCCTGTGTTTTGTAAAAAACATAAAATACTAGGGTAGTTGTCGTATAGGCTTATTGAGACTCCTTAAGGAAAAAAAAATAAACTCTTATCTGTGGTAACATACTCAGCTGACTGAAGTCAAAGGTCAAGCCAAGTGCTTTCTTAAAAACTTTCCAGTTAGTGAATTAATACCTTGCATGAACGATTTTGATTAGTTTGCTTCAAAAATGCTGCCACTTGTTTTCTTAAAGCTGAAACAAATGACTCAGAAAATAAAGTTGTGTTTGTGGTGTGTGTATTACTGTGTCCCAGTTTGATAGCTAGGAGATAAACTAAGAGTAGTACTTTCTGAATTTTGAATAGGTTGATAACTTCTTTGTATATAACTCAGTTTTAGAAGGTTTGTGCATAGTAAAATTAGAAGTCCTCTTTAGCAGTGGCTATAAAATTTGTCTGCAAGAATTGTCATTGGAATTTGCTTAAATGTTTCTCAAAGTTAAATAAACAAACGAACACCCTGCTCTCCAGATCATTCAGGTCTCTGCTTCTGGACATGATTCTGTTTTCTTGCATTATTTTATAATTTGATAAGAATTATTCAGCAAGTGCTATGATTCATTGAAAAGCTTAGAATAGTCCTTTCTAGAATATATATATATATATATATATATATATATATATATATATATATTAGTACAGTGTTCTGAAGTACCTAAAATTATTCACTTCTAGTTATAAAATTATACAGAATTATTGCAATTGCACATAGAAGTTGCATGTACATTCCTATCTCAAAGAAATTGGCAAAAAAAACTGATATAAACAGAAACCTTTTCATTAGTATTTCACAAATTAACCAAAAGTGGAAGAATTGTTGTTTGTGACCATTCTTTCCTCATTTTTAATTATTTGGTAGCTATTTGTTTTGCATTTCCGGCCTTTTGTGAAGTCATTTACTTCTCTGCTTTAGGCAAGGTTTATAGTAGCAATTTGCTTTTCATTGTCTTCTGCAAATTGCCCAAGGTGTGTGGTGTTTTAATTAGCTATTTTTTCAGACTTTGTTTACTTTTTATATATTAAGAAGTTAATAATTATGCAAAGTAACAAATGGAGTAATAATCTGGTTTCTTGCTCCCTGTATTCTTTTCCCTCACATGGTTTATTAGGTTTAGAACCTTTGGCATGAGTAACAAGAATTCACTACTCCAAAGTGTTAGCATTACTCACTAGGCCCTCCAGATCTTTGACTTAGAACAGAGAACATCTTTGATTCTGATGCTGCTCGCTGAACAGCACTCCCATGGAGATGCTTGAACAGAACATATCTTTCTGAACTCTTCTAAATAAAGTCCAAAAATCCTGGCCACCAACTAAATCTCCTTCTCCCCCCACTTGTTTAGCATTGTCTGTGACAGCTTTTGAATTATGAAGACGATTAAATAGTTGCAGCAGACCATTTGACCAGCAAGTCTGAAGGTATTTGCTCTTTATTGAAAGTTTGCTAAAGGGTCCTAAGTACACTGAAATTTCCTTGGCACTTACATCTTTCAGTTTTATCTCCTGTTTTTCTCTCAGTTTATTATGGTGGGTGCCCTACGTCAATCAAGCTTACATTCCTTTTTTTTTTTTTTAAGATATATTCACCATATCCTTTCATCATCTTTTCAAAGTCTGCTTTTATGCTTCATCACATTAGGACATCACCTAAGAAGTCTTATCTGAGTCTATCAGTATGGATTAAGGACTTTTAAATGAATCTTCCATTCAGCACTTTGTGGGTGTCCACAGAGCATAGGTCTCAACCCTAGATTTAATTTCATAGGCAAGTTCTGATTGTTCTAAATTCCACCATGAGCATTAACCTTGAACCAACTTTTAGGTGGATAATCACTTGTGAAAAGGTGGTGGGATAACAAGGAGGACTAAAATGATATCAGAAAAAAGTATTTAAATAAAAATAATTTTTTAAAAAAATCACTTCTTTCCGAAGTAAAAGATAATAGATTATCTATAGTCACACTAGCATTTAATATAGTATTCCATGGTAATATGAAAAGTATACTCCTCTCAGGCATCAGTAAGCATATGAGCTCAATTCTATACTGAGAGTCTTAGTTATGGCTCTAAGAACCTTACACACCATGTATTTCCTGATAACTCCACTTGCCACTTTTGGGAAGTATTTCCATTCCTGAAATTTTGGAGTTTAGAATCGCCATGTGGTGGAGACTTCTACCTGAGCACCTCACCCCCATATGGGGAGGATAGATCTCATTTCTCATAGCCATATTAGAAGTATGTCACCAAACTGGTTACTTTAAATACACAATCAAGGGCATTTTCATTGCTTGTGGGCTCTTTCTAGTCTCTCACGTCAACTTCACTAGAATTTCCTTACTAATCATTTCAACTTATTTCATGAAGTTAGAATTTGGGTGAATTTTATAGGCTAAACTTAATCCAGGTACATCTAAACATATGCATGTACACATATACATATATGCGTTTGTATATATGTATATTTCATATCTTAGGCCACTGATTATGTCTTCCCACTTTTCATTGTCTGGAGTCATAACATAGTATCTCTCACTCACACTATGCTGTAGAAATGTTGGAATGATTCCATTCTTTCCCTTTTGGCATTGAACTTCAATTGACTACTGCCCCTCAATTCATGCTAATTCAGGTATTTCTTTTATGGTGCTTTTTCTTGGTTTACATTGCCCTAAAAATGAGCCTCACATGTGATTCAGAACTCAAAGGTGCTTCACTCCTTTTCCTGTTAGTGTTGCAGTTAGTCAATGTCTAATTTGTCCTTTTGTCCAGAGAGAGTCAATAACTATTGAACACTGAATGGTTAAATTTCACATGTTGACAAAAGTGGTGATGTGCACCATTGTTTTCCTACTTTTTCCATTGGAAGGCAAGTGCTTGAACATGCAAGAAACAGTTACAGATTATACCTTTTTAAGGCAAACTCTGCATCTTCTTCAGTGTGAAAGTCTGCTGAATGTAGTGTGACTTGCACAGCAGTTACCTACCTGCCTTGTTAAATCTAATTTCAGAAAGCCTCAACTGCCCCTTATCTTAGCACATTTTTTTAATGTATCCAACAATATTGTTGAAACTGCACTTTTCTTCATGTCTGTTGTTTAGGTGCTTACTGATCACACCAAGCTGTTTTCTTTTGTAATATAAGCACCAAAGAGGACACTGAGCTCAATTTGTTTTGCTCATTGAGTATTGTTTGTTCTGCACAACTATACATGAATTTAGTATGGTGACTTTTCCAAATAAGCAAAGTTTACTTATTTTAAGAAGTATCTTTATCCTCTTTATCTTAGTGGTAATTCTTTTAAAATATCATGATTCCCTACTTCTTCAGCAGGTATTCAAATAATAATTGAACCTTACTTTGTTTTCTATTTACATGGATTATTTCATTAGGTAATTAAGATATAAAACACTGATTACACCCTTTAGCAAATAATTCCAGTCTTCAGTATTTTCATTGGTTGTCATAAGACTTTCTTTGTAGTCACTTCTACCATGGTGCTCTTGATGCTGACAATTTACTATCTTATTTATTTTTAATGCAGTTCTTGGATATCTATGTTAAGATGATAAGACTCCCCTATAGAATCTACTCCTCAGTAAAGGCTGTACTGTATAGTGATTAAAAATGTGCACATTCTTAATTCCGTTTCTACTATCACCTGCTACCACCATTTTTCTTCTTACTTTCTATCTATTAGGTAGACAAAATAATGCCAATTTTCTAGAACTGTGAGGATTAGGTAATATGGGACAAAGTGCTAAATAGCTGCACTACTGTTGATATTTAATGAGTAAGGTAGCTCAGAAACCTGATTTTACTCTCTGTATTCTAGGTTTAAGGATTTTATAACAAGTATAGATTATAAATTGAAGAATTTGTTATTCAGATTATCCTATTTCCTGCAATATTTAAATTGCCCTACCTTTTTTTTGAATTATACAGAGGTAGACTGAATGAAACTGGGCTTTTCTACCTATGTGATTTATCAATAGTCATTTTAAACTGTATTAAGACTTTGCCTATCTATCTGTGCACACAGGATACTATTAAGTATTATAAATGAAATTCACCTTCCATAAATCACAGCACTGATGTTTACATCAACTCACTATTTGTAACAATTGAAAAGGAGGTAAAAAGGTTAAAAAGAACATATGTAACTTGCTGCAGACCTTAAAGACAGTAAGTAACAGTGTAGAATCAAAATTTAGGTCTTTCTAAAACATTGCAGTAAACTAGATTGCTACTTCCTCTGCCCCTGTAAGAACATGAAATTGTTTATATAATACCTTTCACCACAAATCTACTTGGAAGGGGTTGCTTGGCACCAGTATAAAATCCCATAATTGAAATTCTGTCATGTTATTTTGTTCTCCTTCATGATTTGATTGACAAAAGTCACAGTTCAGTCCTTAATCTTGGAAGTAATTGATGGAATGATACAGTCAGGATTTGTGTCTACAAATTTTTACTCCTAAGCCTTCCAATCACCTTTCCACCCTACCCAACTTGAACAGGTAGAAGGATTACACAGTCCAGTATGGAAGCTCCTAGCCAACCATATTTGACACGTTAACCTTCAAGTGATTAAAATTGAATCTGATTCAAAATTTGATTCCTTCATGATATGCCACATTATATGTGGCATTATATGTGGCATTACATGTGGCATTCTATAGACACAAGTGGCTAGTGGTGAGCATACTATATATCAGGAAAATGTGGAGCACTTCCTCTGTGGCAGGAACTTCTGAAGAACAGGGTTGCGAATGGATATTCATGGATATAGGTGGCAAATACACACTCTACTCTGAGTTAAGGCTTGAGACCTTAACTACTTAAATCAGTTTGTAACTAATAACAAAATCTCAGTAGCAATCCTTCTGCTGGCCTTTCAGAATGAAGCCTGGACTAACCAGGGTTAGGCCTAAGCAAGCCAAGAAACTAGCTAAGAAAAACAGAGAGAATACAAAGTGAGAAGAAACCTAATAGGAATTCTCCCAGAAGAATCCAGAAAATTCTGGATTCTTTAGCTTCCTCAATGAAAATTATTTCCTCATAATTAGTCTAATAACCTATTTTGCCTTTGAATCCTATTAATAAGTGTCTCCTAAAGTGAAACCAAACCATGAGTCACTGCCCATTGTCAGATTATATAATCCTATATATGTTGACACCAGCAATTTTTTTTAAGTGAATGGAACAGACAGAGCAGATTAGAAATGAAATGTTTTTGTTCCATAAGTTCTATTTCAGTAATATATTTATGTGCATTTGTACTGGTTGATATGTAAAATGTACTTTTATTGTGGAATGTGGCCAAAATCTGAATAGTACTGGGTTAAATTATAGTCAACAAAATAAAAAGAATATTTTTCCTAATTTTCTAAAGCCTATCTGTACCACATGATATTATATTTGCTATGTTTTCTAACCTCCTTTTGTGGGTATCAGACCATAAACAAATAATTTTTTGGGTACATATGGCTAACAATGGGGACCCTTTTAATGAAGCAAATGATAGGCTCACCTCTTTAAATAATCAGTCATAAATTAGGAAGTCTTGGAACTATATGATAGAAAGGGTCTGTTGTAAAATTTGAAGACTTGAGTAAAGGGATTTCTTTCTGTCTTCCGGTTTCATGGGAGGTGGAGAATATTGCATATGTATTCTTGATGTGCTAGGAGTTAGTGGTAGTGCTAGGAGTAGTAAGCATAGAATATGAATACTCCAAAGAGAAAATTTTTAAAAATGGGAGAAAAGAAGAGGACATTCTCAGTTAGTATATACGAGAAGGTCCCATTCATTTAATGAATTCATGAAGCATTTTGTTTGATATTGGTATTGGGACTAAGGAAACAGAGAAATGTATTAAGGTTCTAGCCCTCAAAAAACAAGCACCTGCAACTACAATGCAGTGTGACTATAAGAACAGCTGAACTTGGAGTACTGACAGGGGTGTAAGTCTCTTTCTCAGCTGGTGGAAAGGTATCTTCTTTCTTGGAACCTCTCCCCCATAATCCTCTCTGCTACTAGATCTGAAAATTTGTACTTTCAATAAATCATATTAGTGTGGAAAGTTCACCAAGATCAGTGTACTACTATTTACAGGATCTATAAGTAGCTACAAAATGAGATTTTCAAATTCTATTTGAAACTTTTGATATAATAATCATGTTCATGATTCAGCATAGGGCTTTTCATGTTGCATTCATACTCAAGGACTGTTTCCCCCTCTCTCCCTCCAAAAGAATGCTAACAGAAATAAATTGAGTGGGATGAGCATTCACTGTCACCTTTTTTCTTCACTTAGGTATTTATGGTAAGAAGATTAAATGTGCAGAAGCTGCTCTTCCCATTCATGTAAACCAAAGATATTAGGAATTTAGTGAGTGGCTGGGTGATGGTTTGGTTTAATGAGAAAAGCACTGAAGTGGCAGTCAGGAAAGTTAGAAACTAGCTTAGCTGTGCCACTGTAGCTTTGGGGGGCTGTTCCTCACAGAAGCAGAATCAGCTAATCCCAGCAGTTGTACTCCAACAAAGGACTTGGTGGGGGCTGCACGGAGGATATTCTCATATAGAAACTTGACAGGCATTTCTTACCTGGCATTTTTGAATTTTCTTGAGGGGATGCTTGCAAAAGTATTCCTTTTAACTCTGTAGCCCATGTTAAATATTTTTTGTAACTATTACAGATTAGGGCATATAATTGACCACAAGCAGTCTGTTTAGGGATAATGTATTTGAAATTATGATTGTCCAGTAAAATTCAGGATTTGTGACTCTTCTATAGAAAAATGAAATGTAATCATTCAATTTAATACTTATCTCTTACCTCTAAGTCACATGTCCTGTTTAACCTTGTCCTCTTCCTGCTCAAAATACTGTTTCAAAGTTGACAGAGTACTTCCAGGTCATAGGTTTGAGCCACATTCTTTTGCACTATGCTAACCAGCTGTTTGTTATACTGGTTTAGTAAAGCAACTTGAGCGACACTTATGCCAAACATTGTGAGTGAACAGTATTACATCTGCCTCCTGTTTCTGTGTAGGATGGTCATTATAGCTTATTCTGTTACACAGAAACTGGTTTCTGCATGTAGTGGTCTGCAGACAGCTCCCTGAGGACCTGTGTGTTCACTAGCAGCCTCTGTTTCTCCATTGAGCTCCTTTCATTGGTCCAGATGCTGCTGCCATAGAAACTAATAATAATAATAAATAGAAGCACATATTGTCAAAGGATTTGTGGTTTCTGAGAATGATGAAGGGGAAAACTTTAAAAGAAAATGCCTAAGAGCAATCATCCCTGCCTACTACCATCTTCATCAGTTTCTGGGGCTTCAGTTCCTGAATCTTGCTGGGGTCCTACACTTGCTTCCTGGTGGCTCTCTTCCATGTAGGCTTAGATTTCTGCCTTGTCTGATATCCTGTCTCATTCCTTAAGTTTCCAGTTTCAAAAAATCCTGCCTTTTATTTACTTGGTCCCCTCTGTTGTCATTTTCTTTTCCCTTGTGGTTTTAAGACTTTTCACTTCTTCCTTGCCATTTTAACAGAATTTTAGAAGAGAACTGAGCTACATGTATGTGTTCAAATTGTCATGTTTGATTGACTGTCTCAGCAGCCTTCCTGCTGCCTAAACCTGCCTTAGCATCACACAGTCATCCCTCAGCCTGCCTGATACCTCTTCTCCACTCTGAGCCCATTCCAAATTCAGGCTTGGTATGCTTATGGGGGGCAGAGGGTATATGCATGCATTTATGTGTGTGTTATGCATGTGTGTGTCTGTGTGGTGGGACTAGAGGAAGGATGCAAAGAAATAAACCACATTTTCCTGCTGTCTGTACCACTCTTTCTCTCATATTAAAAATGAAAGGTGGTATGTGAAAGTTTGTGCCACTACCTGAGGAAAGACAGACAAAGATTGTTTAGTTTCCTACAAGGCAAGTATGAACCCATGCATATAGCAATTAAAAATAATTTTTACTGCTCACCTGTCTGTTTTTGCTCATTATTGATGAGGATTTCATGTGATGCTTGTCTGGGATTATCTGTATTATCCCTTGCTCAGCATCCAAGCAGGCTCAATTCCAGTCATTGTTAAGTGAATCCATTGCCAGGAATGCTTTAGTGTGGTTAATGAGTGCCTTTGCCATGGCTATAAAATTTGCAGCATTTCTTTTCATTCAGATCCACTGAGGAATGAGTTTCACTTGTATTTGCCCAACACAAATTACTATTATTTTATGTTTTCCACAGAGAGTTTTATATTGAAGCCTCACATTGTAGTTCCCTATCTCACAGCCCATTCCCACTGTGATACACAATCATTTCAGTGGCAAGTCTGTTTACCAGAAAACTCTAATTGCTTTTTGTGTAAGACTATCAAACCGAAATAAATTTATGTATGCAGTCATTCCATTACTGGAGAGTAAATTTAATCTCTTAATAAATTGATGTTTCTTTTTAGTGTCAACTAAAACCAAAATTTACACCCAAGAACATGAACCTTAACATTAGTATTACTTCAGTGCCACTAGTGGTAAGGAAGGGTACTTGTCACCCAATTCCTTAAAGGCTGGAGCCAAGGAAATGGTGCTTTCCTCTGTTAATCGTTTGTTGAAAGCATAATTACACAATGACTTTAATTGAATAGAAATAGAAACTGTGCCCTCTTTAGCAAATACTGTATATGGGTCATCATTTGGTATGAGTTATACCATAAGGGAAAAGACTAAATGGCTTCTTTATATTGAAGGGAAAAGGGGAAAAGAAGAGATTTGTCTTGGTGGTTTGTCTTGAGTTGCTTTTCAGATAATGGAGTAGACATTTAAAATTCTCTGGACTTTGATTAATATTTAATTCATCTTTTCTAGAGGCCTTTGAATTAAACTACTTATAAAAGATAAAACTTGGACAAAGAAATTGCATAAAATTGACTTCTTTAGAGGATCTGAGTTGAAATTGCCAAAGGCTGATTCTCTTATTTTTGTGTTTACTGTGTCTCAAATACAATACTTTTAGGAATGATGTACATTAAAAACTTCAATGAAATGATCCCATGTGGAATAAATAAGAAATAGTATTATGTTTATTTTATATTCATATTAAGGACTGAACATTCTTATGTAACTGCAAGTTTTATATGTCTGTGAGTGTGATGTGTGTGAGAGAGAAATGGGGTAAGATGGAGTGATGAAAGAGGGGAGGTTCCTTTAATTCAAATATGATGCTACAGATTAGAAAGCATTTTCTTCAATTTCCATGCATCAGGAAGATTTTAGCAATAAAGTATTAAACCATGAGCCATCCTGGAGTAGTTTTGGATTAAGAAACCACATTCTATATTGCCCTGTCTGTCATCCCCTAGTTGTTAGCATTGGCACATTTCATATCTCTAGGTCTCACTTTCACTGATAAAATGAAAGTGTTGATTCTAATAATCTCAAAACTACCTTACATTTTGAATTACGATTACAAAGTGATCTTACAATTGAATTCTAAACAGCAATCCTTAAGATTCTGTTAAAATGGTTAGTCATTGATTCAACACTGTCTTTAGCACTTAGAATTTTATTTACCTTTAATTGTCATAGCCCAGTATTCTTTATAGCCAGTATTTAAATTAGAATATAAGAAAGCAAATAATATAAGTGCATATTGGATATTTGTCTATACCAGTTTTATCAATTATCTGGGAAATGATTATTGTTTCTTAAGCTTTTTAAAGTATTTTTTTAAATCACATTTAAATACAATATTAAATGTTATGATAGAAAATGGCATATACTCAAACACTTAATTGAACAATCTAATGTTCTAACTGACTAACAGTTTAGAATAATTTTTAAGTTGATGGAATGACTTCTTGAAAATTTGTGCTAGTTATAGGGAAATTTTTTCAAAGTCAAAGAAGGAACTCATGAAAAACTATGTAAAAACAATTTGGGTCTCTGGAGTAAAATTAAGGAGTTTAACTGTAAGATATCCATTTAAAAAAGATTAGTATCTTTCCTTCACAAACCAACTTAGTAAAAAAATATATATGTATATATATATATTAGATATTAGTTAGCATATCTGTTTTATGCCAAGTTTCTAAAAACACCTTAGTACTATGTATGCTATAGAACTTGCGATCTTTTGTGGAAATCACAGCATAGAATATATTTAAACATGACAGCATACTTGCAATCTGCTTTTGCTATTAAAATTACCATAAAACTTAAGAGTTGCTTTATTTTTCTTCTGTGATTCATTATCACTCTATCATGTAGTTATCTTGAGGTAACTGATCAAAAACATAACCTCCAACTATAATGTTGTTTCTGTGGGAAAATGATTCACTTTTAATGTGGATTTCAGGAACACAGTGTGTTACAAAGAGGAGAATGTCTGAATTTAAAAATAATTAAGCTTTTCACTTCCTTTATACCATTAGCTATGACTTGACAAGATATGAACAGTGTACTGAAAGTTATTTATGGATTTGAGTGCTGTCTCAGCTACCCCTCCCCATCTTGATACAAAAATGATGACAAATTATATATCAAATTTAAGCTTTTATTGCATCTATAGATACTCATGATTTTGGAATGATTTTTTAATGAAATAATATAGAAGATTTCCCTTCTTTGCAATGCCAGACATCTTAGTCTTTCTAACACAGCCTATAGTCATAGTTACTGTGATAAATCCTGGCTTTTCTCCTATTTGTCATTAAGCAGACTGAACATGAATGCTGAAATATCTAGTATATCATTTCCTTCTAACATCATATGGAGAATCATTGTTCTAAGTTATAAGGGCAAAACAAAAAATTCAAATTTATTTGGAGGGATAGTAGATACATTTTTTAAGATATCTGATCAGATTTCTTTTTAAATACTTCTTTTTTTATCTTCTGTAATACTAAATACCTTATCTTCAAAAAATCCCATTGAACATGTACTATTTTTTTTATCATTTTCATGAGTTAACCCAACTATGATGGGACAAGGATATTTGATAACAGATCAACAAAATAGAAATCTAATATAAAAGAAATATGAATGTTAATCTTAGAATCTTGGGCTTAGAAAGGGTAATCATGATAATAGTATATCATAGCTATCATACATGATTACTTTAAATACACTTTTAATTCACTATAACACTCTTTCACTTTGTAAAAATTTAGCACTCCTTCGAGGAATGAGAGACTCATCTCTCAAAGCTGATGCCACCTGCCAGCAGCCCAGGTCACAAGCCTTACACTGAACCTGGAGGGAGCAAATAGATTTATGTTCAGACCTTCACAAGACCTCCTTGCAATGAGTCTTATGCAGCAGAGTCACTTGAGATACTGTTATCAACATCACATTTTTTATCTCCCTGGGACCACCCTTCATAAGCAGTCCAATCTTCCTTTTTGCTTCTGTTACTGTTACACAGCCACTATGAAAAGTGAAAACAGTCCTTTTCTAAGAAGAGTATTGATTGACTTTATTATATATACTCATCCCTCTTCTACATGTTCTCTGTGTGAGCTGATACACTGTCATGTCTTAAACGATGTATGTATTTTGACGAACACTGCAGTTTTATCTTTAGTTTCACTTCTCTCCTGCTCAGGCCTGCATTTATAACCACCTACTCTTTTTCTTTATACAGATGTTATTTTTCTTTGTTGTGTTTAATGTTTATGAAACTGATTTTTGCCCAACAATAGTGAGATATTTTCTTATATTTCATGTTATTCACTTGTGCATGATTCAAATATTATTTCTATTGGAAGAATCAGAGAAATAATCGAAATAGGAAAAAAAGTATGGTCTTAAGTTCCATACTCAAGAGTGATCACTGGAACCTTCAAGAAACTCATGGGTTATATAAGATTTATTCACATAGAAGTTATGACCATCTAACTTCAAAAAATACTAGAAGTTGTTTTAAAAATAGCTATTAAAACAAAAGTTAAGAGAACACATAAAATATATACTAGGAGATTGGTGTGTGATTAATGATAATTGAACTTTTAAGTTTATCTTAGACTTTGCTGTTCAACAAGATAAAAACATCATGAAACTCTTATTCTGTGACAAAGTGCATTATAATTTCATCTCAAGGAATGCTTTTACTAGCATTAGATCCAGCAGTAATGTTTCATATGCACACTTATTAAAGGAAAATTGTGAAACAGAATGACACTTTTAAATGAAGGATGTATACGAGTCATTATTGTTCTTATAAATATTTTTGTGTGTGATAAATGGAAATATATGAGATCAGCTATAGAAACTCCTCTGGTGTTATATGTGACTAGTAATTTCTTACATCTGCCTTATAAAATTTCTATACCAGAATGAATTATATTTGCAAATATTGGGTTGCAAAAGATATAGCAATCTTCACATTATGATCATTTCTCAGACTGACTTTTGACCAGAGTTATAGTTAACACTATATTGTAGCTTTCTAAATCAATATTCTTTGTCTTTTTATGACTAGTAAATATTCATGGGGCATTTCATAAATCCAAAAGAAAGGAGAGACTTCCGGAAGTAGGGAATTCTGTTCCTAGTCTGAATCTAACTAGTTCCTAGTTTGAATTTCCTCCAGGAAATTCACCAGCAGTTTCTATTTAAAACCGAATAATCCAGTAAAGATTTATCTTTTTGTCTCATGATATTTAAGAAAAAAATTCAAACTGTCACCAATTATTTTTTAATGCCATTTTTGGTAATGCTGTTTTTATCAAATATCCTACCACCACTAGTGATAAGATTTACATTTTTTACAAATTTTAAATCTAAGATCATGATTATCATCAAGTAAGATTAACTGGCAGCATTTTATTTTTTCCTTAGAAATAAATAAAACAATCATGTCAGCAATCAATATTTTCTTAAATTCAGTGACATAGTTATTTTTTATATATGCTTTTTACATTATTTTCTTTTGCAACACACACACACATACACACCAAGATCACATTAATTTATAATATAAACTCCTTGATTCCTTCAAGGAAATGGTCAAGTATTACTTCTCTGAAGTTTTTGATGTGTGAAAGAACATATAAAGTTTGATATTGGGAAGAAGGAAGCTCAATACCTTAATGGAATACTTGTAAAAATTTTAGTGACCCCAGTGAAAACAATTTTGCAAATTTTATATTAAGTATTCCACAAAGTTGTTCTCAAAATAGTTTCCAGTTTATTAAATGTTCTACATTTTGCCCATCTAATATATAACTCCATACCTCTTCATAAAGTTCTCAAGATAATGTCATGCCAAGACCATGGAGATGACATTTTTATGTCAAAACAAAATAATGTAGCAGAAACTTATAGAAACTGTGTTGCAGTAACAAAATGAAATGTCAGTGGAGGTCTATTGTAGCATAATGTCAAAACAAAATGTCAGCCAAAATCCATGGAGACACTATTATGATATCAAAATGAAGCAGTATCAGTGCCAGTTTGTAAGGACAGTACAATATGAGAAAAGACAAAACAAAATTATCCTTACACGTCTGTGACTCCTAACTCTCAATGTAGTTTCACATCAGATAATTGGCTTATGACAAACTCATGTATTATTTCAGTATATGCTTTCCATATCTTTCTTTTCTAACTCAAGGAAATATTCTAATTTGGTTCTTTACTGCAAATAATACCCATTAGAAAATTCCTAGCATTTATATATTAAGTCTATGCCTATGTGTATATCTGTGTCAATATCTGTCTATGTATGTCTAAATTTATTATCAACTTCTGTTGCTGCTTCACATATAATTAGCTCTATTTGACCTTGGCTTAATGTTATTGGACATCACTTGTACATAAAAAAATACAGAAAAGGGAGATGCAGTGTCACAATCTGCTTGTAAAGAAGGACACTGACTTTTAACAGCAGTTTTGCTCCGTTCCTTTGTCATGTCCACAGATATAAACCTGAATTACCTCTGCTTTGCTGAGTTTCCAGGAATACAATTCCCTGTGACCTTTGCCACTTCTCTCATGATTAAGTAACATTGTGCCTGAGTAGTTACTCTAGCTGTATTCTAGAACTCTGATATTAATTGGAAGATCAAAAGTGTTGTTTGTTGCAGGAAAACAAGTCTTTATTAAAATCTGTAATCATATTAAATTGAGATTTTTCCCCAAAAGAAAGCTATGTAAATTAGTAGAGTGTTAACTTAAAGTCTCTGAACAACACTTTTGAAGGTAAGTGTAAATTTTACCATATGAGTTAACTTTAAAGGTTAAATTTTTATACACATTTTAAACAACTTGTATGTGAAATTCAATATTTTTTTAGAAGTCTGAAAATGCATGAAATTGAGAGAGAAATAGTCAAATTAGAGAAAAGAATCTCTGAATAGCATGGTTACAAAAGAAGGAATTTTTTTTGTTAGCTTTAGTATTGTTCTGAATCACAATTAAGCTATATAATAAAATAAAATCTGCATTAACTGAAGGCAAACCAAACAAACCCACAGTTAGCCAGCATGCTTTCAAATTACTTAAGGAGGGAAGTGCTGCTATTAGAGATTTGTCAAAATACTGCTATTGGGAATTTGTCAAAAATAATCAGTGAGAAAAGCAAAAGGGCTTTGGGCTAATATCCTATAGTCAATAGGATAAGATCAGCTCAGTTTCTCCCTTTTTTCAAGTCAGATTACTCAATAATGAGAACTAAAGGTCATGAGAACCTTAAAACAGTTTTTAAAAGTTAAGTAATGTCCGTTTTTCTTGTTTCCAAGATTAATGCTTTCTTAACATACAAGAATTGAGACAAACTAGCAGATAGGGTTTTTTGTAAACTTTTGGTTAATTAGAATGTCAGTTGGTTCTCCAAAACTATGATTAATCAGGTTCTTATACCAGGTTCAATTTGTTTATTTTAACTAACAAGTACTAGCACAAAACTCTTGGTGTTTCTTATCTACTTGGTAGATAAATTTGAGGAAATTCCTGAAATGAATTAAACATCAGAAATAAGAAAAAATATAAACTGAGTGGGAAAGAAAGTGAAAGAAAATCAAAAGTTCATTCTGGGAGGTTCAGCATATAAAATAACATGCCTTCTGAAAAGAGGACGGAGATAATGTTGGGAAGATAATTACAGCAATAACATCAATTTTGTGTGTACGAGGATGTGCTGGAGACTAGAATTGTATTCTCAAAGGATGCTTCTATATTATGATAGGACAGAAGTGTGAGAAAAATCATAAAGTTTTCTTTACCACTATCACCAGAGATATGAGTGGGAGTTAGGAGAATCAAGAGAAGCCAGCAAATCTTGAAGCAGAATTAAAAAATATAAATCATAATCACCACATTGACCAGTGAGATTAAACTTTTTAATAAACATCTAAAGCCAGACTGTGAATTTTATCACATGTCAAAGAAAGAAAAACTACTTTGAGTATAATGCCAGATTGTTTATTTGGGAATAGGGAGGAGTATCAAGAACTTGACTAAATCATAAAATTAGGGTTTATTTGTATTTGGAGCTTTGTAGATTATAATTTTGATGTTTCAAAAATGTATGCAAATATTTATATATTTACACAGAGACAATATTACCTTTAACTTATATGAAAAATTTTTGAATCATTTCCAGTTCTCAAAGTTAGCCTACCAAATCATGTTATGTAAGAATATTTCTACTTTCCCATGGCAAGGAAAACCTCTATAAAGAAAACATGAAAGAACTCTTGCAAAGTAATAAATATGATTGCAATATTAAGAAACAGGATAGAAGATTGGCAGATAAATTTGATGAAATTTCCTATAAACAATAAAACATGAAACATGACAAATTAAAATAGAGTGGGAAAAAAGTCAAAAGTTCATTCGGGGAGGTTCAGCATATCACTAATATGCTTTCTGGGAAGAGAGAACAGAAATAATAATAGAAACATTATCATTATAGAAATAATAAAAGAAATTGCTCCAGAACTAGAGTAAAAATTCTAAGTTAAAGAATCCAGATATTCTAAGTTAGAAATCTGAAAATGGATGAAATTGAGAAACAGTCAAACTAGAGAAAAGAATCAAAAAAGTTTATAATAAGGTGTTGAAAATCGATTATTATCAGATTTCTAAACAGCAGCATTGAAGTTGGAATACAATGAAGCCAAACCTTCAAATATTAAAGGGGGTATTATTCTTTAGCCCTTAGTTCCCTATTTATCCAGTGAACTGTGATAGTAGAATCAATGTCTTTTAAGCATGCAAAACCAAAATTCTGTACTTCTAATAGATCAGCTTTTAGAAAGCAAGAGGGTGTGTTTATTAACCCCAGGAAGAGTAAGAATTGAGGTACAGGACTTTGGCAGAGAATCTGATTTCCACTCTACAGTGGGGCATGTAGAAAGAGCTCTTGAGATTGGAGGACTTCAAAAAAAAAAATTCAAATTGATAAACTATAGTAGATTTGATCTTGTGGAAATTTGTTTTATAAAACTATAGATGGGGGAAACATTTGCAAAAGACATTTGCTAAAAACCTGTTATCCAAAAATATGCAAAGAACTCCCAAAACACAGCAATAAGTAAATCAACAAAATTATAAAAAGAACCAAAGACCTTAACAGGCACCTCACCTAAAACCATGTGCAGATAACAGATAACATAACTTTTGTTATCAGGAAAATCCAAATTAACAACAAGAAAATGCTAGTATACACCTACTAGAATGGCCAAAGTCCCAAACTCTGACTTCATCAAATGTACAAAAAGAACTTATTCATTGCTGGTAGGAACGTAAAATTGTACAGGTACGTTGGAAGACTATGTGGTAATTTCTTAAAAAGCTAAACATAGTCTTAACCACAAAATCCTTGGTACTTACCCGAAAGGATCAAAAAGTTATGTACACACAGAAACCTGCATATGAATGTTTATTGCAGCTTTATTCTTAAATGACAACACTTGTAAGCAACCACAATTTCTTTAGCAGGTCAATAGATACATAAACTGTGATATTTCCACACAAACATTATTAAAAGTTATCAAATCATGAAAAGAGATAGAGAAAACAATTACATACATATTTTGAAGTGAAAGAAACCAATCTGAAAAGGCTACATACTATTTGATTCCAACTACATGATAATCTGGAAAAGGTAGATATTTGGAGACAAAAAAAATCAGTGTTTCTTCTGTACTTAAAGGAAAATAAATAAGTTACATTATTTTTAAATGAAGTAATGTTGGTTTACAACACTGTACCTGATTTAGGAATATAGAAATATACCTCTTAGGTATATAGGAATATACCTCTTCAAAAATATGTTACTACATTATGCTCACCAACAAAAGCACCCCTAATCCTCCATTCACATTCTGTGGCTCCCCTCCATCCCTGCTGCATTCCCCACCTCCTACCATCCCTCTCTGACAACCTCAGATCTGCTATCAGATTTCTAGGTTTGATTTAGATTAGTTTTGTCTAGCATTTGTTACTTCATATTCATATTATCTAGTATTCATTTTCTCCCTCTGATTTATTTTGCTTATAATATATTATATTATAATATAGTAGTATAATCCCATCCAAGTTGCATCCATTTTGTTGTAAATGGCAAAATTTCATCTCTTTTCATACTTGACTAGTATTCCATTGTGTCTATATACCACATCTTCTTTATCTACTCATCTATTGTTAGGCACTTAGGATGTTTCCATAACTTGGCTTTTTTAAATAGTGCTGCAATAAATATGGGAATCTATATATGTCTTTAAGTTGTTTTTGTATTCCATGTCTGGATATGTAGGGGTGGAAATGCTGGCTCCTGTAATAGATCTATTCTTAATTCTTTGAGGAATCACCATGCTGTTTTCCATAAGGGCTGGGCCACTCTGCATTACCATCAACCATGTAATGGCTGGATTTCTCCACATAGACCCTCACCAAAATTTGTTATTTCTGATCTTTTTATGAGTCTTTCTCTTGGATATGAAGTGGAATCTCATTATGGTTTTGATTTGCTTTGTTGTGTATGTCTTTTGGAGAATGGCCGTTTAACTCTTCTACCCATTTATTTGATTGGGGTATTTGTTTTCTTATGGAGATATATAAATTATTTTTAGATCTTGACTATCAGGTCTTTGTCAGATGTCTAATGTAAAGAATATTGCTCCCATTCTTTTTTCTTTAATGACAGTTTGAGATAGACTCTAAGATAACTATATAAAATGACTTCGTACGAAGTCAGCAGATAATGTTTAAGATTGATGAATCAGGAGACAGCAGTAGAAATATATTATTTAGAAATATGTAGTTAAATACCAGAAATATTTAGTTAGATCTGATTTATTATTAAGTCCCTAGGGTATTTTGTGTATGTATGTGTATGTTTGTGTAGTCGGGTCATGTTGATAATTTATGTTTAATAGTACTAAGTACAGTATTGCTGTTAATTAGTGTAGCCTCTATGGAAAACAGTATGGAGATTACTCAAAAAATTAAAAATAGAACTACCATATGAGCCATCAATTCCACTTATGGTTATTTATTGAAAAAAAGCTAAAATGTTAACTCAAAAAAGATATATGCACTCCATTGCAGCAATATTTATAAGAGCCAAGATATGGAAATAATCTTAGTGTTTATCAGTAGAAAAAGAAAATGTGATATACAAATATTATTCAGACATAAGAAAGCATGAAATCTTGTCATTTGTGATTGTATAGATTGAACTTGAGGGTATTATACAAGGTAAAATATGTCTAATAGAGAAAGAAAATTACTGTATTATTTTGCTTATAAGGGACTACTAAGTAAACAAACTCAGATACAGAGAGCACAATGATGATTGCTAAAGCTGTGGTGGGGCTAAATGGATGAAAGAGACCAAAAAAGTATAAATCTCCAGTTGTAGAATTATCTAATAGGCATGTAATGTACAGCCTGATGGCTATCATTAATAATACTTTATTGCTTAATTAAAAGTTACTACAAAAGTACATTGAAAAGTTACAAGAAAAAAATTGTATTATAACAGATGTTAAGTAGACTTATTGATCATTTCACAATACATGCAACTGCTGTTGACATACACCTGAAAGTGATATAATATTATCATTTTTACCTCAATAAAAATAAGAAATAGTATCTATAAAAAATAATTCATGGTAAAAATAGGTTAGAATAATAATGTTAGAAGTCATAAAAAAATAACTAAATGAAAGTGAGTCTTGCAAGAATTATGGATAAGAATGTATTGCAAACCAGTAATTATGATTGATACATTCTAAGTATCTTTGAGTTAAAAATAAATCTAGGAAAGATATAAAAGCTTTATTAGTACTTCTTGGTTTTGTCTAGTTAAAAGGACAAGATAGAGTGAAGCAGCAAGTTATTTTATTGAGAATTTAATTAACATTTGAAAATTAAGCTGTACATATATAGATTATTACTTGGAAAATGTAATTTATAAAAGGATGGTGGAAGCAACTTGCAAAATCTATAAAGAACTGCAAACCAATATGCCACACTGTTTTGTTTTCTCATAGTAATTCAGCTAAATGTGAAACGAGAAGTTAAATTGATAAGTTGGTCAAATTGTGAAAAGAAGTCTGGATATTATTGACCAATAATTATAAATTTACTTAAAAGCAAAAATTCAAGTAAAAATTGATCAGCCAAGAAAACTGTCAACTGATTTTTAAAATGTTTAAAAATCATGCAAACACTTCATTTGTGCATATCACATAATTTTTTGAGAAAATTAATAAATGGATATTTTTACTTTTATTCTAGTTCTGAAACATTTGAGTTACCCACTCAGAAACCTATGGTCACTCTACCTCCCTATCACATCATGTTCTTTTTCTAAGTATTTCAGGTAATCCACACAGAATTTAGCCATGGTTTAGAATTATGACATTAGTTTTAGTACAGCACTCTATTAGAACTCTTATCTTAAAAAAAAAAAAAGCCTAGCTAATTTCTTATAGTATTTTGTAATTATGCTGTCATTATAGACAAAGAATGCAAAAACAATGAAAACATTAGCTTTGGCTTCTTTGTAATTATTTCATGATTAAACAATTAAGTTAATGATTCTATAATTAATTTGTATGTTTAATGTAAAACTTCTCATATGTAAAAAAAAGACAGTCATTTTATTTTGTCATATATTTTGTCATTTATTTTGTAGTATAAACATTGCTTCTTTATTACAAAATGTTCTAATATATTCCTGATTTTCATTCTTCTAGTTCAACATTTTTACATATAATATTAAATTCCTTTTGGTCTTTTTTCAACACCCAAATGTATATTTAAGTTGAATATTTCATTGAAGCATAGGCTTTAACTATGGGTCACTACTGGCTAACCTTCATATCCCTGGTGTTTTTATTGAATGGATAGTATAATGCATAAATGTTCTCCACCTCTTTAACCTAGTCGAATATTTTACATGTCCTTGCCATTTTTAAGACAGTTCATGAAAATGACACCATCTAGGAATAGTAAGTATAGTCTGGGCTTTCACCCCTAAATTATAACTACTGTTTGTACTATGTAAAGAAAAATTACATTTGTATTTTCTCATAGGCAGTAGCATTTATGTTCAAACGTACATTTGTTTATGTGGATACCTAAAAACAAACAAACAAAAACATTTTCAATGCTATTATTATTATTCATTTAAAGCTATGTAGAATTTCTCTTAGGGAATCAGTAAGGTCCACAAGGACAAATGCAGGCTCTCTCCATTACCTTTTCCCCATTTTCCTCACTGAGGTCCGTGGGCATTCAGTCTGGCTATTCACATCATCTCTATAGTTTTAGGCTCTTTCTTTCACTCTCAGAATATCCAAATACCTATTTGATTAGAAGGTTTTATTAGAGTATGACTTCTGAAACAAAAATGGTGATAGTTTTATTTTGATAGTGTTAAAGCTTGCTAAAGAATGCTATTTTTGTATTGGGTTTTAAGCAGATAGAGACTTCTTTGGAATTATGACTACAATTAGTAATCCATTTGAGTAGCAACCAATTTGAAGTATTTTTGTGATATTTACTAGGTAGGAAAAGCTCCCTCACATTCACAATAGAATGACTGTTTTCCTGTATTTATTGTTGGGTCCTGAAATTATGTATGTCTGTGCATGTGTGTATTCTTTGTATTCTTTGCTGGAGGAATTCCCCTCAAAAAAAAAAAAAGAGGAAAGCTAAATTTTTCTCACTCTTGCCTAAGACTGGTGACAAGCTAGGTAGAAAGAGTGATGATAGTAATAAAATGGGGCAAGGGGTACATTCTTGAGATTTTGCTGCTTATAAAATGATAGCCCTGTTACTCAATGACCACAGAGGGACGGACCCACAGTGAGGTCTGGTCCCAAGTTTTCTAATGGAGAGCGGTGACCCTCCCTGTGACCCATTCTATCAGAAGCAAATGCAGTATTAACAGCTTTGGTGCCCACCTTTTTAACCCAGAGAACATAGCTGTATGTTTTTAATTTGTTGTGATTTATGACACTGAAATTGGTGTGAAATGGACAACAAATCATGGGTGTCAGAATCTGAAAATGAATTTTATCATCTGAGGAAAGTGAGTGCCTTTGGGATTTGCATAAATTTCTCATAATTCTTTTCATATTACAGATGATGAGTAAAACTGAAAATAAACTGAAAATGACATGTTATTTCCTAAATAGCTAATTTTGCATGTATGCATAAACACATATAAATATAGCCATTTAGCCTCACTTGGACGCTCTCTGTCAGTTAAGGTGATTTGTACATATCTACAGACATATTTGTTTAAATAGCTTAAACTAACCATTTGTTACATGTCACAATGATCATTTGTTACATATCACAAAAGTCTGAGATTATAGAAGAAATGCAAATATAGCAAATATAAATAATTTTTTCACTTTTAAGTTTTAGGGGAGATTTTTAGCTACATACCAATATAAAAGTGCTAAGAGTGAAGAAAGCTTACCCCAAAATTTCAGATGTTATAAATACCCTTCAGCATCACAAAAAAGCTGCCCTTGTTGGAAACTAACTTTGCATGCATAATTAATTTGAGAACTGCATTCCTGTTTCACAACCAGAAGAGAAATTGAATTCAGGTGTTTGGTGAACATATGGGGGATTTACTGTGAATTTATGACCTGTAGTTTGAGCCTAAAACCCCAAGAAACTTGCTGATAAAACTTAATGAAGCTTATGCAGGGAGCTATTTTTATTTGTAGTTTGGTAATTGATACATTTCTTGGCTTAACCCTCCCACCCTTCCTCCCATGTTTCCTAAATCTTCCAGTCTGAAAGAACCAAAGAAAAAAGTTCCAGTTTCTTATCCTGGTCACACTAATGCTTACAGTTTAGTGTTCTCTTTCCTGCTTCATTTTAGTCTCTTCCTTTCCTTCCCTTTTAATTTAACAGTCTGTGTGTCTTCACCTGTACAGACAGTAGGAGACAAACCCCTCTTCAAGGGAGGAAATGCTCTAGGGGAAATGCTCTAAAGGAGACAGAAACTTCCACAGGGCCTGGCACCCTTTACTCAATCTTAGGAAAGCAAAGATGGGCATACAGTGTAGTTGTTCACTGAAATTGGGCAACCAGCTCATTGCCTCTTAAAGGATTTCTCCCTAAGAATAGTTCTCCTTCAGTGTCAGAAACCTGTCCCTGTATCCTAGCAAGATCTCCTGCTCTCCTGCCTCTCTGTCTGTAGCTAAGCTGTTTTATTTTTTTCTAAAAAAAAAAAAAAAAAAAAAAAAGCTCCTGATCTGAGTACCAGGAGGGAAAACACATGACAAGCACTTCGTTTTAACATACGGGATGTAATGGGTTTAATGAGAAACCTGTTTGCTCACTAATTTACAGCAATTAAGAACTCAGTTCTGACATCTGTAGATTATAACTATTTGTCTGACGATTACAAGATTTGGAATATTTTATGGAATTGCTAATCAGTGTAGAAAAAGATTCAGTGAGAAGAATGCTGTTTACCTGTAGTGTCTGAATAGCATCAGCGCCTGGTACTTGTTAGCCTCCCCTTTCAGTTCAGTGACATCCTCCCCCTGGTGCTTTAGTCATCCCTGTTTAAGAACGTGTCTGTATCCACTTTATCATGCTGACAAACTGTCTGTTTTGAAAGGATTACAACTCTGTACACCCATGCATGACATCACAGTAAGACATTGCTTAATGACCTGAGACACTTGTGGTCAGTGCTGGCTGCTTGTTTCTATAGCTGCGTGACAGGTTTGCCCTACATATGTTTTGTTTTTTAGGATCAATTTTGCCTACTTCAGTATTGGTGTGTGTTTTAAGTGATAGAAGTGAAATAGTGGAATTTGAGACCTGCCATTGATGCAAGCAAAAAGAATATAAATTTTTCCTTCCTAGGATTCAAGAATCCCAACCAGGATTTCCAATCTAATCACGGAGAAGGAAAGGAAAGAGGTTTTAACTTTTCTCCAATGAAATAGTTTCAAAAAATAATCGCGCTCTTAGAGGACTGATTGTTTCTCATAAAGTACTGAATCTTTAGTCTTTCCGTGTGTGACCACCAAGAAAGTCAATGAAAAGATGTTTCTCTTAATTAAGAGGACAAAAATGCTGGAACCTCCTGTGGAGCTCTAGTTGTTGCCTAAAAATATCGTCAAATCTTAGAAAAATAAAGAATTAGAGAAGTGAGATTTTTTGACTATAAATAAATGGAATCAGTCCAGGAAGATTTTGCCTACTGTATCTTCTTAGTAAGTGCTCTGGGAAACAGATCATAATGATGTTTCATACCTCTTACCGTGGGTCCCAGAATTGGGGAGACAATAGGACTGAGCATTGATTAGTGGAAGAAAAGAGCTCTGAAACAAAAGAGTTGACAGAAATCTAGTGTCTTTCCTATGGTGTTTGCATGAGATCTCTGGAAAAAAGTTCAGGGTGGATATATTCCAAGATATAATTTGAAAACTGACTTTTTGTATCTTTCAATTGGGAAAAGAATAATGTCCGGTTGCACCTCAGTAATTGACAGCAAGTGCAGGTGTGAAATTCAATAGCATTTGGAATAGAACTTTGTGCTTAGCCCCAAAAGTAGATTGCTGGGCCTGAGAAATATAGAACATAAATGAAAAGGGCAAACATATCGACTGATAGAGTTAACTAAAAGCTTTACTGTGTTTATTCTTTTGTAAATTGGGGATTTAAAGAACACGTGTTAGGTCCTGAAATGCTGGCAAATTAAGTAAAACTAATTTTAACCAGAAATATTTCCTTGTGAATTGTATGTTGACCCAGATCCCAGCAAGTCACCAATCTGCTCGAAAGAGAAACTAGACATGAGCCTTTGAGTTCCATTTTATCAAATGATCTGCTTGGTATTTTCTCACAACAGTCCAGGGAAATATCTACATTCCTACTTTGGCCTCACAAAGGCTGGATTTTCAAACTTATAGTCAGAGTGGTGGTTTTGGGTAGAGTGATGGGAGCTTCACAAAAGGAGTCCCCCAAAGCTGTTGGACAGATTTGAGTGGGACCTTTTGAACTGTATGCTGGCATTCAGGAAAGCACATGTGATTGGTTTCATGTGTTAAGGTCTGGCAGTTAACATTGTCCAATAACATCTTTTGCAATATATTTACCTTGTGCAAGTTTTCTGAGACCAGAACTTTAAGTGACTAATCAAATAAATAATTCCAGCTGTGGGCAGGGCAGTTAAGTGTGTACTTCTATCACACTATATTTCATTTAGTAAATATATACTATAGTCCTCCCTTGTCCATCAGTGATACATTCTAAGACCCCCCAACAGAATTCTGAATAATTATGTATAATGATACTGAATCATTATGTATAATTCTTTTTTATGCATAGATTCATATTTATGATAAAATTTTAACATTTGTGAGGTATTAGTAAAACTGACAATAAAATAGAACATTATAACAATAGACTGTAATAAAAGCTTTGTGATTGTGGTGTCTCTTTAACTCCATTATCTGTCATCCACAATATTTTCAGATTGCAATTGACCTTGGATGACTGAAACCATAAAAAGTGAAGCTGAAGATAAGGGGTGACTACTGTACATTTCCTATTATATTCTATCTATAATACGATGTGGTGGTGTTTGTTGTGTGTCTTTGTGTATTTCAGTGAGGAGAATATAAGTAGTTTATTTGTTATTTGCTATTGCAATGGAACACAAAGGCCTACCATGTTGTCACATTTTAATTCAGACTTTGCTAACATCCTTTAGGCCTAATCAAATCACATGGAACAATGAAACATCAAAATAGGTGTTAGCTTTCTATTGCTGAGTAAAAAATGAACACAGGCTTAGTAGCTTAAAATATTATATGTGTTTGTTGAATCAGTTTCTGGGGGTCTGGAGTCCAGCAAGGGCTTATCTGAACCCTCTGTTCAGGGGCTTATCAAGGTACAATCAAGGTGTCAGCCAGGCTGTGTTCTCATTTGGAAGCTACACTAGGGAAGCATCTGCTTCCCTCTTCCTGAAGTTGCTGGAGTTGTTGGCAACACTCTATTCCTTGCAGCTGTAGGATGGCTGGCTTCTTTATGCTTCAAAATTGGAAATGAGACAGACTGGCAAGGTGGAACTGCATTTTCTTATAGTCCCATCAATATAATCATACTCATCTATTGACTTTTGCCCCATTGTATTGGTTAGAAGCAAGTCACAAGCATGACCCACTTTTAGGGAGACGGTGGGCACAGCATCAGGCATGAATACCAGGACAAGGGGTCCCCTTAAAGTCTATCTGTTACAAATGTGTGCTGAGCAATTCACTCAGCCACCAGAATAGAACATACAAAACATGTATGTGTTAAAGGTTTATGACAGTCCAAGTATAAGAAAGAACAACACTTATACATGTAAGATCTGGTATACACTGTAAAACTGTACTTGGGTCAGAGGATAATTATTTTAAAGATTGAAATGAAAAGGTAACTGTTGACTGGAGTAGTTAGAAAAGGCTTCAAGGATGTGGGATTTGAGTTCTTCGTTTATAGAGTAAAAAACATGGAAAGGAAAGGATATTACAGAAAGATATGAAGAAATGTATCTCCCTCACTTTCTTGGCACTTCTATTCTCTTGTACTAGAAATTATAATCATCTCCCCCCTTCTTAGCACTGTGGGAAGCCTGCCACAATTCATGCTTCCCTTCTGCCTACCTTCTTTCTTTCCTTTCATGTTCTTCTTCCTTCTATATGAAGGATAGTGTATACCAATATGGTGTCTCCTTGTTTTAAAGGAAAAAAAAAAAGTAGTGGTGGTTCTATCTTCCATTGAATTTTAGATTGCAACACTATGCCCGTTATTTGAGTTTTCCTTTGCATAATTTAAAATGCAAATGTTTGGGTATTTTTAGTCCATAAAGAATTAATCAGTCACATCACAAAATCCTCTCTCTCAGCATATGCTGGTTTGAAAAGATAGGTCAGGACTCAAGATTGTAGGGCAGTATATCCAGAGTTAGGCCCATCAGAAGATACAGATAATTTAGCAGGGCAATGCCCCATTGTCAATTTTTTAATATTTGTTTCTTAGGACTATTCCTTCTTTGGCAGTGGAAATAGATGATCTAGAAAAACAACATATAAAATCAGTAGCATCTGTAGGATATAAAGTAGAGAGTGCAAGTTAGCAGATATAACAGACTTTTTTTTTAGCTCACCTAGTATTAAGGGGAAAAAGTCAACATCCAAACTTAGGAACATTTGAAGGTGGGGAATTATAGTTCTGACTTTTCTCAAAAGAAAACATTAGCAGTACAGATCCACATCCCTCAAGGCAACAGCCTTCTAAGGCAGCAACCAAGTAAGAAAGTAAGCAGCCCCCACTTCTAAATTATGCACATTCGTTGGTCATATGATATACATGGGTGCTTTACTACAGAGGGATCTTCTTCATGCTTTTGTATGGGAGCCCATCTCAGAGATGAGAAACTTGTAATTTAAACCTTTTACAAGTTAAGCTCTCTGCCCCCCCGCAGGAGGAACAAACTGGGAGCTGACCTGAGAAATCAGGGGACCCTAAGGGCATAGCTCCCCAGATCCCAGGTGTAGGAGTGCTGAAGTCATGAACTGCATCATTATTAAGAAAAATATGGGAGCCCAGTCGTCAGATTCTTTATTTAATTAAATTCTCTGTGGAAAATCATTAAAATACTAGTAATGAGCTCGAGGCAAGGAGAACTGGAAAAACTAGATAAGCTTTACAGCCAAGGAATAACCTTGGGTGACTTGTAACCAACTTAGTTATCCTGATTCCCTAAAAATGATTGCTTAG
>PVHY01002095.1:50302-135714 GCA_004024945.1 Uropsilus gracilis | reverse complement strand
GCCCAATCAAAAAATGGGGAGAAGAACTAAAAAGACACTTCTCCAAAGAGGAGGTACAAATGGCCAACAGACACATGAAAAATTGTTCATTATCACTAGCAATAAGGGAAATGCAAATCAAAACCACAATGAGATACCACCTTACACCAGTAAGAATGGCCCACATTCAAAGAACAAGTAATAACAAGTGCTGGTGAGGCTGTGGAGAGAAAGGAACACTCTTACATTGCTGGTGGGAGTGTAAACTGGTCCAACCTCTATGGAAAGCTGTGTAGAGGACCCTCAAATTAATGAAAATGGATCTACCATTTGACCCAGCAATTGCTCTCTTGGGAATCTACCCAAAAGAGACCTCAATGTGGGTACAAAGGGACACCTGTGCCCGAATGTTTACCACAGCACTATTTATAATTGCAAGGCAACCCAAGTGTCCCAAAACAGATGACTGGTTGAAAAAAAATGTGGTATTTATACACAATGGAATACTACTCATCAATTAAGAATGACAAATTAGACGACTTCTTGACAACATGGATGTACTTAGAAGAAATCATACTAGCAGAAACAAGTCAAAAAGAAAAAGACAGAAGCCAAATGGTCTCACTAATATATGGGACATATTGAAGAAAAATAAATAAATAAATAAATAAATAAATAAATAAATAAATAAATAAATAAATAAATAAATAAATAAATAAATAAAACTCATGAGGAAAAGACAAAACAGGCTGAGCACCAAACTGAAGCATACAACAATGGACAGAAGGGAAAGGGTAGGGGGGAAGGGGGGGGGCAAATCCCTGGGATTGCAAAGATGTGAAATTTACATATAAATAAAAAATAATTATTAAAAAAAAAAAGAAAAGAAAGGGACAGAAACCAAATGGTTTCACTAATATATAGTCAACCAAATGAAACTGCACAAGGGGAGAATGGGGACCAGCTGGAGCGGGTGGGAAGGGGAGGTTGTGGGTGACCCCCAGGGATGGAAATGATGTGAAATATATATAAATAAATAAATTTAAAAAAATAAAGTCAAATAAAAAAGTAAATAACAACCCTGTTATAACAGCTCTTATAAAGTCTTAACTGTCTCATCATATTTTTACATGTCTGCTTTCTCTGGTGTGGCTACAGGCTGTATTTCCCTACTTCTTACATGCATTAAGCCTTTGTTGGTTGCTGAACACCACAATATGAGCTACTTGCCTGCCTAGACTTGGTTTATTCTTCACAGAAAGTTGCTATTTTTTCCTGTGTGCTTGAACATCAGCCTTATCCCTGTGAAGCTTCCCTTTAAGCGCTGTTAGATGTTGTTCAGAGTGTTTTATTCCTTGGAAGTGTTTTCAAGTTTACTCCTGACACTCTGGATGCAGAAAGAGTTCTTCCCGCCACAACTATCGACAATCTCCCTCAGATGGTCGAGGGTATCCAGACTTGTGTGGGTTCTGGAAATCTATTCAGCACACAGCTTCCTGCCTGTCACTTTCTGTCTGGCCAGATGGAATTTCCCCCTATAAATCTTCAGTATAACATCTGGTCCAAGATCCAAACTTTGTGGAGCTTTCTGGAGCACTTGCACTATGCAACCCTCTTCTTTCTATTCATCTCCCTTCTAATTCCAGTGGGTGAGCCTTCTGGAACTAAGGGTGCTCAAGTCACGAAGCCTGCTGTCTTCTGCCGGGATCCCCTCACCTGAATCAGCACAATGAGCTAACTCCAGGGAAAATCTAGGTGATGATCAGCCTCACTTCATCGGTTTCCTTTATCTCAGTGATTACACTCCTCAACTGCCGGCTTTCCAATGTCTTAAAGCTCATTTAATGTGTTGTTCTCATTTCAGAGGTTCCCCCCCATCACAGGAGGAAAAAAAATTAGAACCAGTAACTTTGTTATGGCTCAATAATTTATTTTAATATCTATTACATATGGTGAAGATATATTTTACAAACTATCTCACTTAATAGAAAGAAAAGAGTAACATGAATCATTACCTGAGATAATAGATGAAGATTGGATCTGTCCCAGGAAAACCAAGATAAAAAATCTTACCTTATCAAACAAAAAAATAGATTGCATGGCGGTTGAGTAGAAAATAGATGGAAATAGTAGGAGAAAGAGAAGAAGCAGGGAAACTAGTTGAGAGAACACTGCAGGGGTGACAGTGGTGTGGAAATGACTGGGCAGCGAAGGTTTTGTGATAGTTTGGAGATGCGCTTGTGTTACAGATGGACTGAATGGTTAAAGGAAAAAGACTGAGCCAAGAGTCAAGTGACTCAACTATGTATCATGGAAAAACAGATCTGCATTTGCTGTCGCAGCACAATGTAATCATCAGCTCTAGCACTAACACAGCTACAATTTTAAGATTGCAACTGTGTCTGAACCACCCCACTACAAGATATTCAGTTCAATGAACACTGAAACCACAACAGTTTTGCCAACATTTACACAGACGCCAACAGAAACCTGGCCCCTGATAAGCATGATATTCATGAACTAAATGGTAAAAGGTAACAGTAATGAATTTTTCAACGAATTTACTCTTCACCCCAACCCTATTAAGCAGACGCTTTTTTATTCTTTTATTGCCTTGAATTAATCAGTATTAATTATTAATTAGATATTTTATTTGACTACTTTAAATGACTTAATGAATAAAATGAGGATAATCACTGCTCAGCAGGTTATACCTACAGCTTGTCAATTGTGTGTGCATACACACACACACACACATACACACACATGCCCCAAAGAAGTACCAAGTATTAATAATAAATCTTTATTCCTTCTATAGAAAGTAATCCAATTTAGGCTGTCTCCTAGTAAGAATTTACTGAATTATTTCAACAGTCACTTTGTTTCATTTATATAATTCCAACAGACTCAATTAATTAGCATATTTTAATAAGTTGATAAAATTTGTTCTTCACAACTCATTGATGTAACCTGAAAAAGTTTCAATCGACAGAGAGCTATGTGTGTGACAAAATTTACAGGTCAAGGTCTCTTTTGATGGCATCGTAATTACCTGTGAATTCTGCTTTATTTTCTGCCATTAGCAATGTAATGTTAATGTTTTATCCTTGAATATTCATTTTTCTGCAAATTAATTCATGCAATTAATCTCATTGAATAATGCATTTAATTAGATGTGTATTAATTTTTTATAATGATAATGAATCATACGGTTCACTCTAAACAAGAAGTTCGTGCAATTAAAATATATAATTGTGGCAGTAAGTCAGTCACATGCCCATACTGTTGAACAATATTATAATCATTGAAGTACAATGTGGCATTTTGGGGTCAGACTGCAATATCTGTCAGCACAAAACTAATTTTTTACAGCTAAACTATAAAACTACTTCAAAAAAAAAGCAGGGAAAACTATCAGATTGATTTTTCACTTTTAGTTCTTATAGAGGGAAAATATTCATCATTCCATCTTCCTTAAAGATTGGTATTTAGGTTCATATGACACAAAAGTGAAGTAAAAACCTGTATTTTAAAGTATGGTAGTAATACAGTGTCAAGTGATACTAGCATGAGCACACCTGTTTGGATTCTTGAAACTTGAGAATATAGTTTCAAAAGTGAGAAAGGTCTTGTAACAAGGAGGACTCCTGACAATTTCCCTAGTAGTCCTTTTGCTATAACCATTGTTGTATACATCTCAAGTCAACAGTTGGGAGTTAAAAGCTGGCAAATTTTATGTTCAGTGTGGATGAAGATGGACAAATTTCTCATGCCCTTCTAGTCCTTCAAGTAGATATGTCCAGCAAAAGAACATGTTACATTGGAAATTGGTGCCCTTTAAGTTGACTTGTTTAAGCAAAAACTACCAAAATCTGACTGGCATAGTTTTGTCCTGAAAGTATGGTTTATCCAGATGGTTTATAATGATCCCATAATTGTAGGGATTGCTATTTAAAAGAATGCACAGAGACACAGCAAAGAGCGTTGTTTCTAGATGCTTCTTTCTAGAAGTTATATGATCCTGCATAGTTAACAACTGAGTATCTGAGTAGGACAGGATACTATCCATAATATTATGCTTCAAGTATACATTGACTTTTTTTCCAGTCACAGAACATTTAGATTGAATGTCAGAGTCAGCCTGAAAATAACCTCTAGAATATATTCCATTAACTCATATCCTACTTGAATGCTAGTCCAATCATTTTTGGTGTGTCATTAAAATATATTAGATATGATTAGGGCTATCAAATATAGGATTTAATAATATATTTGAATAGTTATAGATTATAGATAATCAGAACTACTCTAAATATTTCCTCATATACATTTGCTCATTATGAGACATCTCACATACTCATCCCCTAACCTTCAATTCACACTTAAGGTAAAGAATATGACAGAAATATACATCTATTTACTGTATTCCTTCTTTTAGGAGTTTTTTGTATCATTTATTGATTGCTCTTGTACCCATAAAGATATTCTTCAATCTTATAAAATCGCCTGTTTCTGATCCCTGAAGTAAACAAAGGATTTGACTAATTTTGAATGAAGCCATTCCATTTGATGAATTGTTTAAATTTGATAATAAATTCCAAATAATAGCTTTACCCCCTAAAAAAATCAAATATTAAGCTTGTACATGAAGAAAATATAAGTCTCTGATACTGAAAAGAATCCCTGTATTATTGAGGCAAAATGAACTTAATGAATAAGTCTATCATTCCACTTTTACAAGCCTTGTGCCATCTTTTTCACTATTATCTATTAGGATATGTGACACAAGTCCAAAGGATGCCAAAGATATGAGTTGCAGTAAAAAATTCATCTGTAACATATGCTTTCATGTTGAAATACAACAGCCCAATCTATGCTTAAAGAAAGTAGGATTTTAAATCAATGCATGATTTCTTGGGGTATGATTTACAGGCCATATTTCCTTCTTTTCTTGTAACTTGATGAGAATTTAACAGACACTTTTTTAATTTATGATCGTCAAACTTTGTAACTTGACTTTCATATTTTTCTTATATCTTAGGAATAGTGACCATTTATATCAAATGTGAAGGTAATCTAGGACATTGCACTATTAATATTATCATATAAATAGAAAAAAATGTAAAAAATCATTTAGGTTAATTACATTTCATGTTGGGTTTCATCAATATACACCACATAGAAAATTGGTCATCTAACATAAAGTCAACCTCAGAAGAAAAAAAAAGTTATGCCTTGATTATATCAAGTTGAACTGCAAAGAAATACCACACAAGGGGTGATATCAGTCTACATGGCCATTGCAAGTCAGTCCTATTATAGTGGCGCATGTGATATTTAATTTTCCTGTATCTCAGTTGAACTAGTTCAGACATGTCCTCGTAAGAACCATTTTACACCCTAGATCAATCTACCTTAATGTGCTTCCATGCTAGAAAACAGTAATAATTCAAAATATCATATTCTGTGTCCCACTATTTGGGAGGTCAAAATAAATAATATCATATGTACACTTGAGATGTTAGATTATGGTCTATCTATCTATCTATCTATCTATCTATCTATCTATCTATCTATCTATCTATCTATCTATCTATCTATCTGTCACATTACAGATTTTATTTTGAATTAATCATTTGGTTGTTTACATATGTATATATATATATGTGTGTGTATATATATATCATTTATTTTATTTAATTACTGCAGATAAATTTCACTTTTATCTCCTTACATCATGAACATGTAGATTGGTTCATACTCCAATGAGAGGTACTCACTGCCTGAAACATGGTCTGCAGTGACTAAGAGTCTATTGTTCACTCCTTCCTGGATGCTACATTTTAAAAAATATACATTTCATTCTTCAAAATATTAATAATATGACAACTGCATGTCACAAAACTAGTCACATTCTTCATAGTGGCCATAGTGGCCACTATTATTCATAGTGGCCACATGATTAATTTAGTAGAATAATTCAATAATACTGACAAAGCATAGTTAAACCAGTTACTTGGCATGCATACAGAGTTATACTGTTTAAATCTTTTCACTGATTTTTATGGATGAATTCAATCTAAAGTCCATTCATACAGAACAGAAAATATAAGCAGAAGGGTTGTAACACTGTGTTAGAGTATTTGACTACAGAAAACATTAGCAGAGAAGGGGAGTGGTCAGAAAAAAATATTCAAGGAAATCTTACATTCTCGCCTCTGTAAATGGAACCAGGAAAATTAGAAAGGAGTAATCTGTTGAAAGGAATGAAAATTGTCATCATTTGCTTTTATAAGGCATATTTCTCCTAATGTGTTAGTTTGTTGAGCATGTTAAAAACAGACATTAATCACAGAGTATTCCAAAATAAGTATTTTAAAAGTTTATTTTTAATATATAAATAGGTTAGGAGGTTAGTTATATTAATCTGTTACAATATGTAAATTATGCTATAATATAGCAATTCAATAGCTGTTAAGTTATCATTAAATATTCAAATACACAGAATACCAGGGACAATTTAATCAGGATCTTTGCAAATGACTTCAGTGATTCACAATCAAATCATTTTCCTCTTGCCCATTCAATTCCTCTTGGAATATATAAATTCAGATTAGGAAGAATAGAAAGAACTCTATAAAATTTCCACAGTTTTTATTCTAGTCTATAGCAGCAATCTGCTGCTACTTAAGAGTTGAAAATGTAGCCAGTTTATCTTCTAAAGTCATTATGCAATATTAGTAGTCTTGTACAAGGTGCTACCATAAACAGAATTGATTGTGCCACTCTTTCCGTGCTTCAGTATTTTATAACTAATTCAAAACAAAAGAATAATGTATCTTGAAATCAACTAACACAGAGAGAAAAAGAAAGTGAAAAAGCTATTATCTATATCTATTTATATATAATAACTTCTTAAAAGCATGGGGAACTGAAAAATACAAGGATCAGAGGGGTCAAGATTCTGAACAGAAGAAAAACAGAGGAACTGACAAGCAGACGATGTTTTTACCCCCAGGAGGTTTGTCATTAATGGGCCCAGGGCAAAAGGCTGACCATCCAATCTTTGCCCAGACAGAAAGCTGCGGCTAAGAAACAAAGACACAATGTCAGTTTCACCAAACTAGAGGGAAAAACTGAAAGCTTCACAGCACAAAATGTGAACAAGGAGGGCACAGCAGACACCCGCCCTGGCATGCATATCGTTTATGCTCCAGAAATTTGCTGATTCTGAAGCTACTCGTGGCCAGAGGCTGAAAGTTAAGCTGAAGTCTTCAGTAAAGTGGGGTGACAGTTTCTGCAGTTTGTTTTTAGTGAGAGCGGAAAATGAAAGTTCAGGATCAGTGAGAGAATAGTCTAGTTCACACCAGGCTCGGTTAGAAAGTCCAGATAGGTACACTATGGCATCAGAGTCCAATCAGAAGTCTACCAACCTTACCAAGTTGACAGAAGTCCCTATTCAAACCAGTCCATATTCGAATAAAAGTAAACAGACTCCATTCTCTCTCCTTAATAGTTTCCAGAGGAAACTGGAAACTTTCTGTCCATGGAAATAATATCACGTAGAGCTTCAAATATATTTTATAACTAACAACATGAGGCTTAAGTTTGGCTAAAAAAATGGGGGGGAGCAATATATGACCTAAGACAAGACAAAAGATGTCAAACATAAAAGACAGAGAGCAAAGATGAAATACAGAGAAATAAAATATCGATGATTTTAGCCAAATGATAGAATCTATAAAAAATAATTAGAGATTCAAAATGAGTAAAAAAATTCTTATAAGTTAGATTTTATATCAGTTAGACTTAATAAAACAAGGTATTAATACAGAACAATAAAAGGTCAATGCACAATATATAAGCTGTGAATTCTAAATAGGATACATGAAAGTAAAATTATACCAATGAATATGATATTCAAACAGCTGCAGGGAAAAAAAAAGGAAAAACATAGAGGTAATCAAGTTAAAAGCAAATCTATAAAAAAAATTAAGACTAAATTAAAACTGATTGCTAACTTGTTTGTAGGTATTATGAAGGCCCAAAGACAAAGGAAAAAGTTTCTCTATTATAGACTTAATGATCATCTATATTTAGAACATACCCATATATACAGTAACAATGCGATAGTTTGAAACGTGCATACACTATAAATGATTACCACTAGAAAGCTAAATAACATATCCATCAACGTACATAGTCACATATATGTGTGCTCAGAGCACTATCTACTCAGAAAATTTCAGTACAAAATGCAGCATTGGACATTTTCTGAGAGTAAACATGATATATGATATCACCAGAACACTGGATGGGAGGACAAAAATGATGTGTCAATGGAGACAGAAAAGTGTTGTCTACCAGTTCTGACAGAAAAACAAAAAAATGAGCAATAGGTAAGTTGAAAGTTAAAGCAAAAATAATGGTAGAGTGTGTGGACAGTTTAAAATGAGTGTCATGTGGATATATGCATAAAATCAGGGGGAAAGAGTGAATAGGGAGTATAAAGCTGAAAAACCAAACATACTTTCTATTTAATCTCTGTTACTGGCATCTAATCCAATGTCACAAACATGCTCTGCTTTCAATTAACAGTTGGTAAATAGACAAGCAAACAGCATGCTATAGACAAGCTATAAATTAAAGGTAGAGATGATGTCACAGTAGTTTTAGAAATATAAACCACAAAACTAAAGACAAAATATTCTCAGTTGTGAAAACAAGCAACCGTAACAACAAAATTCGTCGAAATAATTCTCCAGTGAAATATACAAGTTTAAAATTTTCATTAAAAAATGTTCATAAAGTGTCATGAAGTAGAAGAGTACATATCTAAATCTACGTATATGGCAGAAGCTATACTCCAAGGGAGAGTTATAATTATTAGCATTTCATATTTGAAAAGATGTATGAAAAATAAAAAAAAAGAATGCTCAATGCAAGATACCAGGAAGAAAGCATACAAAATAGAAGGTATGATGAAGGAATTGATAAGCAGAAGGATAGCTAAAGTTCTTTTTACAAGCTAGTATCAGAGGGAGCTTCGTCAAGGAAAATGAAAATTCTTTAGGTTTACTGAGAAAGGGCACTAGAGAAGAAAAGTTAAATAGTCTATATTATTATTATTATTATTATTATTATTATTATTATTATTATTATTACTAAGTGTATAGTTTTAAATATTTATAAATGCCAATATTTTAAAACATGCAAATACTTCTGAAATATTTCATATTTTGCCAATAATGCATTATCAACTATATCTTAACTTGCTGATCACATTTAAAATAAGTATAATTTCTATGTGCAGAGAAGGGGACACTCTTACACTGCTGGTGGGAATACAAACAGGTCCAACTGCTATGGAAAGCTATGTGGAGGACCCTCAAATTAATGAAAATGGAACTACCATTTGACCCAGCAATTGCTCTCCTGGGAATTTATCCAAAGGAGACTTCAATGTGGGTACAAAGGGACACCTGTACTCGGATGTTTATTGCAGCACTATTTGTAATTGCAAGGACATGGAAGCAACCGAAATGTCCCAAAACAGATGACTGGATGAAAAAAAAAATTGGTATATATACACAATGGAATATTACTCATCAATTAAAGATGACAAATTGGACGATTTTATGATAACATGGATGGACTTCGAAGAATTCATATTAGCAGAAACAAGTCAAAAAGAAAAAAAAAACAGAAACCAAATGGTCTCACTACTATATGGGACATGAGAAAGATACACAAAAATCCATGAAGAAAAGTCAAAACAAGCCAACAACCAAACTGAAGTATACAACTTGGGGGGGGGCAGGGTGGGAATGGTCAGAGAGGAGGGTTGAACCCCAGAGATCACAGAGATGTGAAATTTATATATAAATAAATTATTTAAAAATAAGTATAATTTCTTGAATGTACACTATGAAATATAATCATAATTCATCTTTGGAAGGCAGCTATGCTCACCACTATGCCACCAATGTCATGCCCATAATTCATCTCTTATAAGAATCTACATTTTCGTAGGTTATTTAGGTCTTGAAAGCACACAGTTTCCCTAATGCTAAAGGTACATTTTTCTCTTTGGGCTTCAAATGAAATTCCTAAATCACTTAGCTTGCAGATTAGCTCCTTTGGCCTTTCCACACAAACTTACTAGAATTCTAGGTCTTTCTTACTTGGGAAATGACAGACAATCTGAGGCATTAGGATTTACCTACAATTTTTTCAGTGAAATGGATATACAGGTACTTCCCAACAGTCAAAGCGATGCATAGTGTGGGTCTTAGTAAGGGTCTGAAATAGTTGCTGAAAGGAATGAAGTGAAAATACTTATTTATATCAAGATAGAACTGAGGTTGAGTTGGGAACCATGAGTGACAAGAATCACAGAGCTGCACAAATACCTGGAGTGTGTTTAGTATTATTAGTTGACCAAAATGGTGTGCTAGGGCAGAGGTGCTAGACAGTTGGGCTCTTTGAATATTACCAACATGCCACTGACTCTGTCTCCTTCAGATTTTTAAATTATTTTTTTTCTTACATGGTTGTGGTCCCCACAGTTCTCCCACCACCCCATCACCCATGACCCATGCCCATATTCCCTTGCATTCCTCTCCTGTTTTGCCTCCTATGTTCCCCTTCTTAGCTGTGTGCTTCATTTCTATGCTCATATTCCCTTGCATTCCTCTCCTGTTTTGCCTCCTATGTTCCCCTTATTAGCTGTGTGCTTCATTTCTATGCTCACAGTTTTTCTTTTTCTTGACCTTTTGTTTGGTTTCTCTATACTCCACATAGAAGTGAGACCAGCCAGAATGTATCTTTTTTCTTCTGAATAATGCCAGCCAGCATCAGCCCTTCCAGTTCCATCCATGTTGCTGCAAATGACATGCATTTGTCTTTTTAGATCACTAACTACTCAACCCAGCATACCCCTTGCCAAGAGCTGTAGACTCAAATGTCTACCAAGCTAGGACAGTTAATCTGACGAGGTGAGAAGATAGATGTAAGTCTGGAGGTCATAAAGTGAACTCTGCAGCCTTAAGAAAATTGCATTCTACCTTAAATGATGCAAGTCAAACGATTCTTTCAATAGCAGAGTGTAACTGCTAGCAGTATTGCTTAGAGCAGGGCTGCAGGAATATGAATGCTAACTCCAAAGGCTTGCTAGGTGTGAGGACTGCAGCAAATCCCTTCAGCTCCATTTTCTTAGCTCCAGAGTGGGGTTATTTTTTTTTCTGCCTCCTAAATATTAATTTCACATTTAGGTTCTGCTTTCAAAACTCAAAAGAACTAAACATTTAATCATATTTCAAAATCAAAATAATTTAAAACAGACTACTCCAACCTGCCTAAATGTATTAATTTCAATGTTATTTATAATAAGGGATAATTAAAGACCATTTCAAAACCCAACAATAGGACAATGGTTAAGCAAATTATGACAAAGCTGCACAGTGCAGAATTAATCTATCATTACAGTTTTGTTTTAAAGGGTATGCAAGATGATGGCATTTTAAATTATTTATCTTTAAATGAAAACAAACAGAAAGACAATTTTATGTTACATTATCACACACATGAATATAACCCAAAAAACACTGAAAGAAAATAATCTCATCAATAGGATTAGTGACACTTCATGATTTTCTCTACTGAGGAAATTTACAATACTTTTACAGAAATATATTCAAAGCATAAGATGCAGAAAACAGGAATCCTTGTTCCTTCTGGTGATAAATGCAAAAGAGTACATACACTTTGGAAGATAGTTTGGCAGTTTCTCACAGGATCACCATCTACTCCAACCAGAAGATCCAGTTACATCCCTTGTTACATATTACATATTACATCCCTTGGCTGTATATATACAAGTGGAAAATGCCTGTCCCTATAAAAACTTACTAATGAATGGTTAGATCAGTTTTATTCGTAATTACCAAAACTTCGAATCAACTAAAGAACACTTCAACAGGTGAATGGCTAAATGAACTGCAGTGCATCCATATCAATGGGAACTATTCAGTGATAAAAGAAGTCTTGGAGTGACATGGGGCCATTTTAAAAGGTCTAATCTAAGTCAAAGAAGTCAGACTGCAAAGGACTATCCGCTGCATGAATCCAACTCATGACATACTGGAAAGGTAAACTAATGGAAGAGAAAGCAGATCAATAGTTGTGAAGAACTTATGGGAGAGAGAGGATTAGAGGCCAGGCAAGGGAGTATGAATTTCCAAGATGGTAAAATGTGTAGGTCATACAAGACAAACAGCACCTAATGTAAACTATGGACGTCAGTATAATAATCACATATCAATGTTGGTTCATCAATCATAGCAAAAATATTGCACCAATGCTAGGATTTAATGAGGGGCACTGAGAGATGATATAGCGGACAAGGGAACTGTAATTTCTGCTAAAAACAGTCTACTATTTATACTACAATAAAAGCAGCAAATATAGTGACAAAAATTGCAATGCATAAAAATTATGAACCCTAATCTTAATTACATTTCTTATAATCTGCATAATAGCATTTTTACATCTCAGTTTCCATAGCAACAAAATGAAACATGTGGACCCCATAATCTCTGAAGTCTTATCCTTTCCAATTTTATTATTCTCGTTTTTACCTTAAGGGAGTTTCATTTGATTATTCCTAAATAACGCTAGTCATTTATTTGAAAAGAAAAATTATAAAGCACCCCCCACCTGCCAGCAGAGTACATTTTTGTTTCCTGACTGCATTAAAACTCTTTAGCAAAGAAAATCAATTACTGATCCAGTTATTGACATTTTTAGAAGCTAAACCTAGGGTGAAATGTTAGGCTAGTAACAGAATATTATATTTGCAAGAAAAAATGTAAATTGATAAGTAAAATGTTAAAAGCTTAAATGTGACTGAAATTGCAGAGTACTATAAAATAAAAGCACTTTCAGATTTTATCTGGGCCAAATCAGTTTTTTTTTCTAAAAAAGGTATTAAGTACTTTGCCTTGGATGGGGGAAAACAGTATCACAAGACTGGAAACGAGGCTAATCACTGGAAAGAAATGGCGCTATGTGCTAACCAGCAAAATAGACCATGTCCTTGAAATGCCGATGTGGTGGTCCTTTATCTTTGCCAGGGTGTCTGCTTGAAAAGGAAAGTTCAAAGGTACTACTCTAGATCCCAAACGAGGGACTAGACTATAGTCAATGCCTGAATAGGGGGTGTCTTAGCTACTTGGTTCTCTCATAAAATGCCACAGACTCAGTGGTTTAAACTCATCTTTCACAATTGTAGAGGATGAAAGTATGGGTTGAGCATTAGACTGCAGTCAGCATCTAGTAAGCGCTGCTCCTTACTTGAAGATGGCTACCTTTTGCTTCATGCTCAGATGGACTTTCCTCTGCACATGCGTGCATAAGGCTGTCACTCATCCGTGTGTAACCTCACCCTATTGGCCTCATTTAACTTCAATTATTTCCTAAAAGTCTTATTTCCAAAAGCAGCCAGAATGGGGAGGGGAGCAGTTATGGCATCAACAGAACAGGAAGATTAGTGAGAAAAGATAAACAGCATTGTCCCTTTTTTTAATTACCACTAGCATGTAAACCTAAAAGGATTATGTATTGTGTTTGGATCAAGATGGAAGGCCTTTACTTGTGTATACCACACTCACCTACCAAAATCCCATTACAGTTACAGTAAGCTTATACACAGTAGGATGAACATATATCACCGAGAAACATGAAGACTGAGAGATGATTCTTAGAAGATAAAAATCACCCTTGAAATTCTGGAAGGTAAAAAGTGGTTGAAACCACACTAACTGTAGAATACATTGAAAAAAAGCCACGGTCCAGAATACGCCCTAAGAAAGCTTACAACTGCAGGAGGAACTAATCTTCCTAGCGTAGCACTATTGGAAATGTCACTCACGCCGAGTTGCAAGCTACGGAGGTGAAACCCATTCCCAGAGAGGTAGGTTCCCGGTTCTCTGTCCCATCCAATCAAGGGTGGATCTGGGCAACAACTGGACTCTGAAAATGGACTTGAGAAAGGAAGAAGACAAAAGAAGGGCTGGAGGAGGGGCATGGGGCAGAGAGACTTGTGAAAAAGTAGCTGTGCTTGCTTCTTAGTCTTGGGCTTATGCCAGGGACTTGGCAGGGGTTGGAAGGAGACACTTAGAGACAGAGACATGGGTGAGAGTCTGGGGGTTGGGGGGGTGCTGACAAGGCAGCCTTCATCTTGACTTGTATTTTGATTATGTTCTTTTCCCCCCAAACTAGCCTGACCCCTCCGTCCCTTTCCAGAAGGTGCCTTAGACATGTGGCCAGCTTTTGGGCTTCAGTGGCCATGCTATGGGCCTACCCTATTTGACTGGCCATGTGACCACAAGGGGATGGGGAACATTGCGTGCCTGATTGGGGAACTACTATTTCTCTCTGTTCTCTCCATTGCACACTCACTGTATTAAAGTTATTTTCTGTTGAAGGCATATGCACTAAAGTATGCTTTGTCTTGATGAGGAGGATGGCAGAACTCATTTATAGTAGGCAGGTTTGAGGGTCCCAGGCTACCCCCTCACACTGCCAATGAACACAAGGAGCAAACGAGAAAAGAGGGCAAGTAAAGGACTGTGGAAGGAACAGCTCAGCTCACACAGTGACGAGATTTCATTACTGTTAATGAAGACCCTCCCCAGGGATAACCACTGAAAAGATGATGCTCTGAAGAAATTGTATGTTTGTCCTGAAAAAACTGGACGTCATTTGGTCAGACCACATCGAGCAGTCTGACATTCGAAATGCTAGTCAAGGAACGTGTGGCTATCACGGAGCAGGGGGAATTGTTTATGAAGCAATTCTTCAAAAGCACAGAGAAGTGAATCCAGTAGGTTGCAATGCTGATTCAATTACACAGAGCCTTGGCCTTTCAGACCAGGAAGCAACTAATGAGGAAGACCAGCCTCTTCTCAAAGAAGCAACATTTTTATATTATTTATAAAAATTAATAAGTCCATTTCTTTGAGGAGACTGAGATAAAAAGAAGAGTTCTTAACAGTTTATTAATTGGATTAATTAGTTGGCTGATAATCATTGTTCATATCATTATTTAGTCATTGATTTATTCAATAAGCACACAAGAGCTGAGATAATGTGCCGGGCATACTGAATCAACGGAAATGAACATACTATCTGACTTCAAATGATTGCTATCACAAAAGCAAATGCTTTCAGTGAAGTTTTATCTCTGCCATGATTCAGCAGAGGACTAAAGGGAAAACACAGTCATCTTTCCTTGTTAAGCTGAAAGGATTGGTCAGGAAAATCTCCAAGAGACAAAAAAAAATATTCTTGAAGTCAGACTTGAAAAATGAGAAAATAGCCCAAGACTATTAGTAGAGACAGGGCATGGCAAGTATAGGGAATACCACACATCTGTCTACAGAAATTCCATACGGGCAGAGTTGAATCTATTACATGGGGCTTATATATAAAGAACTTTGGAAATCATTAGGAATAATCCAAGGGGATTCTCCTTTCCTTTGAATGATTAGTCTTAATGGGAAATCTTGGAATGTGAAATAAATATATTCTGGATTCACTATCACGGTGGGAGGAATTATCCTAACTCTTCTGGAAAGCAATTTACCAGTACAGATCATAGACTGAAAATTGCATGTATTCTTCTCTCTCATAACCCCAGTCCCAGCAATATGCTAAGAGATAGAAACAGTTATGAATACTGTTTTGATCACAATAGCCATTTTGAAACAATTAACTATTCAACATTAGAAGGTTAATAAAATATTTTCTCTCACAGAAATGATTCCACTTTTTTCAGAATATTGAAGTACATCAAAAATCTTCATACAAATTTTTCAGATGGTAAGCAAGAGCTAATCAACAGAGTTTTTCTCTGATTCTTTGTATTTTGTCAACGCACTATTAAATGGGAAAGTGGATATGGTTTTCTGGAGATAATTCATCAGTAATATTGATAATAGCTTATTCTGGGTAAAAGGGTTTTGGTAATTTTGTTCTCCAATCTGTAAATTCCAGAATGCGCTTACAATAGTTTTTAAACAAAACATTATTTCAAATGTGAAATTCAATTGATTTTGAAATAAAATATAAAGATTCAAAACTGATTTGAAAATTTAACTAAAATTATACAAGTTTTTAATCATAGGTTTTCTATAGCCCAATATACATAATCTTTGAAATAGTGTCTTACTAAAAATGTGAACTAGTCACATTTTTCCCTAAAATTAAATACATAGCCAAACATTATTATATATTAAGTAAACAACATCAACAGTAACCTACACTGTAAGTAAATAATATGAGGCAATTAAAAATTATTTAGAAGACAGTAAAATATTTACAAACAAATGTGCGACTTGATTCAAAAGACAAAATACATCAATCACTATCATGCTTTTGGAGGAAAAACTCCAAAATAATAACTCAGGAATTCTAATGAGGTTGTGTTGTTAGACATTGGTTAAATGAGAGAACATCATGTATTATTTCATGCTAATGAAACTTTAAATCTAGAGTATGATATTTTCTAGACAAATATTAAACATTAAAATTAAATCCAGAAAAACCATAAGCTAAAATTTAACCTACACTGCTGGAAATAGTAGAAATTTATGTCAAATTAGTTCAAAGTATTATCAAAATCCAGCAAACATTGCATCAAAATGCTTCTGTGCTTTCACAAAGTAGAACAAAAGGAAACAGAAATGTCTATTGGATGTTTGGGCCTCCATGAAATGAAAAAAATATTTGCATTACAGTATCCCCACAAAAGGGAGAGAGAGAAAAGTAGGCACAAATATAATTTAAAGACATAATGCCTAAAAACTTCACAAATCTGGGGAGAGATTACCCATATATGAAACTCTAAGATTTCCAGTCTTTCAACCCAAAAAAAGATGTGTGGAGACACAATGCAATGAAATTTTCAGAAATCAAAACCAAAGAGAAAATCTTGAAAGCAGCAAAAGAAAAGAAGCTCATTATAAATAAGGGAACAATTATCAGTGGTTTGTCAGTCAAACTCTTACGGTTCAGAAAGAATTGGGATGATCGAGTCCAAGGATTGAAGGCAAAGTGCCAACCAAGAATATGTTATTGGGAAAAGATACTTCAGGATTAAATTCCAGTCTTTATCCTAAGTTGAGGGAGCTTTTCAGCACTAGGCCAGCCTATGGAACATGTTAAAGTTAAGTCCTTCGAGTTGATAAGAAAGGATGCTATCCAGTACCAGGAAATCCTAAACTAAATCACGGTGTAGCAGAAAAGTATTATGTGAAACACGTCAATTAATTTAACAAACAAAGGATAATAACATTTATAAACATAGTTTAAGAAATAAAAGGTAAATTCATATATTCAAAAGGGCTTTCAGGTTTCTATTTTCCTGAATGGAGTCACTTGAATCCATACAGATACCAATTTCTTCAAAAAGCAAATGATGCACCTGTATTATTTTAAAAACATCACACAAGATTCTATATTTCACCTACAGTTATAGGAATTTTAAAGTCATGCAAACCAAGAGGAATAATCTTGCACAAGTATTTGTTAAAGTATATAAATACATAATCAAATGAAAACAAAGAGTGACTGCGTTGGCAGAAACCTAGACATAAATTTGTTACTATAAACTGAAAGATTATTTCAAATGACTAAGGAATAAAGTAACTGATATATTTCTGCTAAAATATTATTGCTACTTTTATTTTGAAAACTATGCATTAAAATAAATTGCAGATGGATTAAATAATTAGAAGCAAGATACAAAGAAACGATTAAAATTTGCATTTATAATATTAGAAAAAAACGGTATAATGATACTATGGGTCAATGGTACAAACTACAAAATTACATTTCTATGAAAATGTTTTATTGATTTGTAAAACTGAAGTAAAAAATGATGATAAAAATTTAAGGCACAAATTAGGTAAGATGACACTCATGAACTGAAGAATATCAAGATGCCCATTCTTCCTGCAAGGTTAAATAGATTTAATATAATTGCGCTAAAATCAGTGTGAGTTTTTGTTTGTTTATTTTTCAGAACTTGTAAGCTGATTCTGAACCACATCCAAAAAAAAAAAAAAAAACACAAAAGTACCAAACCATTTCAATTTTTTGAAATTAAAGGACAAATTTGTTTAGACTTAATTGTCAGAAGTTGCTGACATATATATACTCAGTTGACCTTTTTACTAAAAACTCAAAGTAATTCAATGTGCAATGGATCACCTTTCTAACATACAGTTCCTTAAATTTTTCTTTTATACCTATTACTGTACAAATCTTGCCTATATTTTGTTAAATCTATGCTTAACTATTTCATGCTTTATTATGCAATTTTAAACCATTTTTAAATTTTCCAGTTGATTGTTGTTAGTATTCAGAACAACAATAGTTTTTGTCTATTCATTCTCCTGAAAATCTGACAAAAGTATGTAGTTGCATTAACAAGCAATGTATGCATTCCTTAATAAGGTCTCTATCCATGATTTTCAAATATTCCAATAAAAAGTTTTCATTTTCTCCTCTCAGGCTGTATACCTGATCCAATGTTGATTATTTCATTTGCCTATAAAACAATTCTGACTACAAATAGTGAGTGTAAGTATCCTTCCTTGTTTGTGACCACAAGGTTCAGAATTTTACTATTCAGTAGGGCACAGATTCAAGAATTTGCTATGACATCATTTATTAGGTAGAGAAACCATCCTTCTACATTTATGAATGTTGCAATAATAACATGTTTTCCTCCACTTTTCTGTAAACACAGTGAGATTATATCAATTAATTTTCAAGTGTTAAACCAATCCTTCATTCCAGGTTAAACAAAACAAAACAAAAAAAAACACTTGGTCATGTTACATTATACTTTTTGTACATTGATAGATTCCATTTGCTATATTTTAAGGTTTTTTTGCATGAATATATTTGTAGATTTTCTTTCATAATTTCTGTGCCCAAATTATTATCAGGACAAAGATGGCTTCCTACTGGGAGTTGACAAATGTTCCTATTTCTACATTTTCAATAATATTATAAGATTGAGTTATTTATGAAAATTTTGACAGAATTTGCAAAAGAAGATATTTGGACCTGAAATTTTCTTTGTGGGTTTTGTTGTTGTTGTTGTTGTTGTTGTTATGAAGTAGCACCCACAATTCAATAAGCTGATCAAGATTTTGCATGTGATAAACAGTTGGAATTTTCATTTATCAAAAATTAATCTTTCCTAGTGAGGTTCAGGGACAGACTACTGCCGAGGACTAGGATAGTTAGGTCAACAAATTTTGGAGAATGGGAAAGTACTCTTACACTGCTGGTGGGAATGCAATCTGGTCCAGCCACTATGGAAAGCTGTGTGGAGGACCCTCAAACTAATGAAAAGGGAACTACCATTTGACACAGTAATTGCTCTTCTGGGAATCTACCCAAAGGAGACCTCAGTGTGGGTACAAAGGGACACCTGTGCTTGGATGTTTACTGCAGCACTATTTATAATTGCAAGGACATGGAAACAACCCAAATGTCCCAAAACAGACAAATGGATGAAAAGGATGTGGTATATTCTACACAATGGAATATTACTCATCAATTAAAAATGACAAATTTGATGCATTTGAGATAACATGGATGGACCTAGAAGAAATTATATTAGCAGAAACAAGTTAGAAAGAAAAAGACAGAAACCAAATTGTCTCACTAATACATGGGACATATAAAAAACAAAAAGCCAGGAGGAAAAGTCAAAACAATCTAACAACCAAATTAAAGTACACAACTTGGTGGGGGGGGTGAGTGGTAGTGGTCAGGGAGGGGAGGTCATGGGTGAACCCTGGGGAATACAAAGATGTAACATATAATATACATAATTTAAAAATTAAATAAAGAAATATGCAAATAAATAAATTATAGACAGATGGGGCTCTTAGAATATTCTTAAGTTCATAAGAGTAGAGATCTAGTGAAGCCACTAATCTTTTTACCCCTGCCTGGACTTCCCAGGGAGTTTGCTTTTCAATTTTCTTTATTTCCTGTCTCTATCTTTTTAAATAAATTTGCCTCTTTGACCTTACTCTCCCATTTCATTGAAGAATTTTCACTGGTTTCAAAAGACAAGAACCCAGTAAGAAAAAATCATGTGGTTTCACACACACCTTCACTAGTTTTCAACAAATATATTTAAGAGTTCTGGCATTGATGTAAATTAATTTTTAATGTCCTATGTTGCCAAGCACAGGGGTTTACACATTTCTGTTCTATTGATGTTCAGTGCAAAGCCTGTCATCCCTGCAATCTGTATTTGAGTGAGAACACCCCCCTCATCATGAGGCCATCTGCAGTGTCGTCTTCTACACTTGTCCTGGCTTCCAGTTTCCCTTTAAGTTATAGCACCTGGTGTTCGCAGTTTCTGTGTGTGTTTTCTCCCCCCTTTCTAGCTAAGCTCTGAAAAACTTTCTCACATTTCACTCAGCATGCTTTCTCAATAAAAGGGTCTCCAAGCATTTTAATTTACCGTGATATTAGACCTGGGGGTCCCAGACTGAATAATAAAAGCATCTTCAGAATCCATGGAAGATTGTACGGGTTTTCTCTTTTTATATGACAATGCATTGCTTTACCTCTACAAATTCCCCTTATGAGGCATTGCTGAACTAGTGGTATATTCTCTTTTTGATGACAGTCTATCGTATCTGAAATGTATTTGTTGATTCTGTTTTCAAATGTATTATTAATGATTGGTTCATATAGTGCATATATTTTCCTCTCATATTATTGTCTCTAGAGTTACTGAGTGTTCTCTAAATGATTATAGTGAACTCAGTGATTACTTAGTTTTATTAGCATGCAATTCACATACCTGTAAACATACTGCAGAATGTTCTGGAAATGACCCCTATTTGGTCTAGTAGGAAGAGAGCAAAGTCATTTGCAAACACTTGAAATCTGTAAAACAGTCATGCAAAATTTGCTGCCTGACAGTAAAGTCAGCTTCTCCAAGCAGATTGTAGACCAAGGAGCCAAATAAAGATATAAACAAAGGGTATCCTGCCTTTGCATCCCCATGGTGCATTCTTTAGAAGGAACGATAGATAAATCCTGCACTCCCTTCCTCTGTGCATAGCCAGCATCCACATACATCCACATCAGGCTAAATTAGAACAAGATGCCCCTCTGTCAAGAATTACTACATTTTTTAAAGTCAACAGTTTACGGCTCCTACCTATAGAAATTAAATTCAAACCTGAGATTGTCCTAACAGTTCTCACAGAGTAAAAGCTGTGGAATCGCTTCCTGGGTTCAAGTCCTCAGTATGACTATCTTAAAGCTCGTTGTCTAAATGTTATTTAGTTTTAGTCTAGTTAAGATACACAACTCAACTCAATATTTTAGTGTTTCATGGAGTCCATTTGCTTATTGGTCATTCGTATTTATCACTGGGAGAAATGTCTACCCAGGTAATTTGCTTTCATTTTCATTTAGTTGTATTTTTATCGAGATTTAGATGTTCTCTTTGACATATATATATGTATGTATACATGTAATATATATATTATCCTTCATATATATATATATATAAGTAATCCAATATTTGTTTTCCTTTAATTTTTGAAGGTTTAGGTTTTATGTTTAGGTTTTTGATCTTTAGATGCTATGTATATAGGTTGTGAGACTGAGATTTGAAGTAATTTCCTCACATGGGTATCAAACTGTGCCAGTGCTAATTATTAAAAAAAAAACAGTTTTATTTCTTCAAGTTGTCTTGTGCCTTATTGAAATCAGTTGACCATAAAATGAGAGCTTGCTTCAGAACTTTTAATTATATTCCATTAACAAAGGCAAAAAAAGTTTCTGGAATTTTGACAGGGCTTGCACTAAATCTTAGATCTCCCAAGGAAGTAGTATCTGAACCAACATTATAGTTCTAAAATGCATCTCTGTAAAAATGGGCAACATTTCCCCTCCCCAGCTTATATGCGGTCACCTGAGTGCTGATAGCTGGGAAGGAGAAAGGAGCACAGAGGATATATGTTAGTGGTAGAACAAAGGAAAATGGAGAGAGACTTGAAGGGAAACGTTTGGAGAAGAGACAAGTGGGTGCGAAGCTGTTCCTGGATTGTTTTAGCAGACAATGGCAGCCAGCAACTGTTAACACTGAACTTGGGATTGAAAGGTACATTTTAAATTTCAGGTCTTCCCCTGTTCCCTGGGACAAGGATAACAACTTTCTCGTCCATCCTTGCTGGAAGGTTATTAAGACCCTTGGTAAGTTTTCCGGTCTCAGAAGCCCACTCTAGGCTGAGCCTGTTTGACTTTGTAACTGCCCAGAAGGGGATGGATATTTTTTGTAGTTTTATTGGGAAACAATTACTTGAAATCCTTTAACTCTCTCTGCACACCAATTCCATTCCAAGACTTCAGAGTAAGAGAATTCTCCCTTTGCCTGTGTGCACATGTACAGCCACTATGGATAGCTTGTGGAGAAACCTCAAATTACTGAAAAGGGATAATACCATTCGATCCAGTGATTCCACTATTGGGAACCTACCCACAGGATACCAAAACACTAATTCAAAATGACAGCTGTACTCGAATGTTTCTTGCAGCACTATTTGTAATAACCATGATTTGGAAAAAAACCCAAATGCCCCCGAACCGACAACTGAATGGAAAAGGTATGGTATATTTACACGATGGAATATTATTTGTCAATCAAAAAAGAGAAGCATGATATGTTTGTGATAACATGGATGGACCTAGAAAGCATCATGTTAGTGGAAATAAGTCACAAAGAAAAAAACAGAAATCAGATGGTCCCACTTATAGATGGGATAAAAGGAAACATACAGAAGGTTAAGAGAAAAAGTCAAAACAAGCCAACCGTTGAAGTAAAGGATACAGCTAGGGAGGCAGAGGGGAAAGGAGAAATCAGGGAAGGGATGAGCACAAAAGATCAAGATGCTAGTTCATGGGTGATATGGTAATGGGAGAACCCCAGAGAACATAATGATGTTTTACATATATATATATATATATATATAAAATGTCATATATGTCATATATATCATATTATATATATATATATATATATATGATAAAAGAAATCAAGGCCCCTCGGATCATGCTATTACATTATGATTATGTCTTCTAATCCATGGGTTTGAAATGTCATTGTTTGTTCGTTCATTCATTCATTCATTCATTCATTTATTTATGTATTTCTTTTTTTTTTTTTTTTTTGAGACTAGGTCTCACTATTTTTGCCTGTGGAACCACAGGTTCATGTTGCCCGGGGTACCATGGAATCAAGCAATCCCCAGTCTCAGCTTCCCAGGTAGCTGGGATTACAGGTGTGCACCACCACGCCCAGTTATTTTTTAGGATTAGGTCTCACTGTGCTGCCCAGAGCGGGACTCGAACCACGATCCTGGCCCCAGCCGTGGCTTCCTAGGCTGCCGCTTACAGGCATGCACCACCATACCCGGCCATCCTATTTATTTAGCACTACAGTATTGTCAACGATTCTAAAAGCTGTTTTCAGAATATATTTTTTCAATGGTTTTTTTTTTTTTTTTGATTCTTAAGTATTGCATTCTTTCTGGTAATTTTGTAACAGTAATTGCTTTCTTTATTTTCAGATTGTTCAAGTAATTGTGCAACTCCTGCAACCATGTTAAAAAAAAATTATTAGCACTCCTTTCAAACTGCCTTTGTTAGAAGAGTTTGAGGGATACAGAAAAATTTTCCAGAAAGCAGAAAGTTCACGTTGAGGGACTCAGAAAAATTTTACAAAGCACAGAGATCCCATGTACCCCTCTTTCATACACACCATATTCTCTCCTATTACTAACATAATACTCTGGCATATTTGTTCAGCTACAGAATTAATAAGCTTGTTTTAACATATAATTATTGACTAAAACCCATAGCTTATATGAGAGAATTAAGTCTGTGTAACCTATCTCATGGTTTTGTATGTGTCATGGTGTGTACGTGTTTTTGTTTTTATGACTTTTCATGAAGAATAACTTGTCATCTGCAAATAAAATTAGCCTGATTAGTTTCTTTCCAAAATGCATGACTTTCATTTCACTTTCTTATCCAATTGCTCTTGTTAAAATCACTGGTAAAATGCTGAGTAGACATAGTTGGAGTAGACTTTTCTTCTTTTTTTTTTCTTCTTTCTGAAACAACAGATTCAGTTTTCCACAATTGAGTAGGATGTTCACTCTAGGTTCTTCAGAGAGAATTTATCAGGTTGAGGATGTTCCTTTCTATTCCCAGCTTGTTGAAAGTTTTCATGAGCAGGTGTTAAATTTTGTCATATGTGTTTCCTGTATCTCTTGAGATATTCTTTTTGATTTGGTTCTTTATTCTATTTACATGGTCTGTTACATTGATTATAAGATTTTCAGCTGTTAATCCAAATTCACAAGCCTGGGATAATGTGCAATTGGTCATGGTGTATCCTTGTTATATATTACTGAATTTCATCTGGTAGTTTGATCTTTTGAGGATTTTTGGGTATATATTCATCAAACATACTGATTTGTAGTTCTCATGTGATGTTTTCATCTGGTTTTCATAACAAGGTAACACTGGTCTCATAGGAGTTTGAAAGTGTTTTCTTCTTTTCCAATTTTATCAATGTATCTGTATTGTTTTTTAATAGCAAAGTGATTATCTGCATGATAATTTTTAAAATAAATGCATCCATATTATTGTTTAGGTCATAATATTTTAGGTCTATAGCTCTGTTTTGATTTGTAAAATTAAGAACAGATGAGTCATTATTTCTCTTTTTCTTTCTGGCTTATTTCTACCAGCATGATTCCTTCTAGATCCTTCCATATTGTCACAAGGGATATAGACAAGCAGACAAGAAAAATTTAAATTAACTGTCAACAGAACTGAAGTATAGAGCAAGCGGTGGGGGGGGGAATAAAGATTAAGATGATAGTTCATGGGTGACAAGGTGGTGGGAGAAACCTGGGGTAGACAATATGTAAAATAAAATTAATTAACTAATTAATTTATTTTAAAACTTTAGAACAGACCAAACAAGTCCATTTAAAACAAAAAAAGAATCTCAAGTGTAAAGTTAAAAATATAGTTCTATTTTCCACTCAATTTCTCATGTTACAGTGCTTCCCCAGAAAGGCAACCATTTTATGAACACAATCATTTTATTTTGTTTTCACATAAGAAGCTTATATTGACATAACTCATGGAACCAGTTGTCATTATACTGACACTAGTAATAGTATGCTACACACTGTCTATGAGCTTCATCTTGATGGGTATTCATTTTTCTAATGTACTCTGGAACTTTCTAATATAAGTTTGCAGTTACTAGGCACTTGTTGCTATATGGGATTCCAACGGTGTCCATTCTGTCAAACCATTAATATACATTAGTTTCTCATTTAGTTCGCTTGTTGGCATATACTGTCAAGGAAATGCATAACTTATACAGTAACTGGTCTCCTGCCACTTGAATGCTTACTTCTCTGCTTGAAAAGCCATACACTAGGACAGAGCTATTAATTCAGATTTCAACATTCCATATTATCTAAGCTCCGTTCTTTAATTTTACACAGCCTTTCCCCTCCTTGAGCCATAGCAGCTTCCTGACTAGTTAAAATAATTGATAAAACGATTTCTAGGCCGTTGATTAATGCAGGGTTCCATTTTGTGGTCACAGGCACTCGAGATCACAGTTGACTTGAATTCACCCATAGTTGATATGATATGGAGATTTCCCTTTCTTTTTGTGGAATTATAGCTTCTTTTGTTGGTTTTTTAAATTGTGTGAGTCATATTTTCAAATGTGCCACACATAGCCTATATTTTTACTATGCTTTTCATCAATCTTTGCATTTTCCTTCAGTAGACAGTGCTTATCTTATGAATATGTTGGTAAGATATAAACTGAGCTTAACTGATATTCTTGCTAATCTTTTCATTTCAATCTTTCACGATAATGTATCTGAAGAATTCTTTTGCAACATTTTCTCATGTGTATGATGTGTTTCTTTTACTATTTGCAGTTTTTAATCCTTCTGCAGTTCTAATATTTTCTTTTAAACACAAATTGACATGAAAGTCAGTCCTTTTTAATTGGTCATATTCATTTTCATATTCATATTCCCTGGAGGTAATGAAAAGAACTAGTATATATCTGCCCTCATTCCTGATTTACTTGAGCTCTAAAGCTGCTTTTATTGTATATTTTATATAGATATAATATGTCAAAGGAAGATATTAAGTGGCATCATGATGAATACATCTGTGTAATCTGTGTAATACATATGATAATGAACTAGATCTCCAGCACACCAGAATGTGTCCTCTTGCCATTTGTCTTCAACTCCAAAGTAGTAACTATTCCGGTTATGATCAACACATATTAGTTTCTGCCTTCTCCATATGAGTGGGTTCCAAGAAGCTTCTTTAACTCAATGTAGGGAACACACTTTTGAATTTTTTCACTTGTATGTACTAGTGGTTTATTACTTTTCTCTCCTTGTAGTATTCTACAATATGAACTCATCTCTTCATTTCTATCAGGAATGGACATTTTGGTTAACTTCAGCTTAGGGCTACAATGAATAAAATCAAGATTCACAATATCGATCACATCATGGTAAACTAAGTACTGATATCATTTGAGTATACACCAAGGAGTGAAACTGCTGCGGCATGGAACACATTTATTCTTAGATAGAGTAGATACCACCCATGCAATTTCTGAAAAACTGACATAAATTATACTCCCATTAGCAATGTAAACAGAGGTTAACTTTTTTCACTTTTTTGTATTGTAAACACTTGGAATTATCTGTCATAAGAATTTTAGTCTTCTGGCAGGTATGCAGTAGTGGATTATTATGATTTGTATTTGCATTTGATCATTGAATAACGATGTTGGAAACAATCCCATATGCTTACTATAGCTCATAAAGACACTGTTTTCAGATAATCTGTTTCAGGTTATCTCACTATTTAAATTGGATTTTTCTGGTTTATTCTTATTAAGTTCCATGATTTCTTTACATTTTCTGGATAACATCACTTGTTAAATACATATTTAAATTATCCCCTTGCTATGTATGGGCTCTTTAAAAAAAATACTTTTCTGTATGTTTATTATACCAACTTTCTTTAGATTAGTTTGCATGGCACAATTCTACATCCTGCTTCTCTCAAGTATTCTGTGCTATTATAGTCAATATGTCTTCCTTTTAAGAGCATATAGTTGTATATTTTAATCACTGTGACATTTTTTGCTTTTAAATCAAGTACTACAATGTTTATATTTAAAACTGTTACCATATGCCTATTGGCCATTTGTATTACCTCATTGGAGAAGTGCCTTTTTAGTTTTTCTCCCCTTTTTTTAGTGGTTTTTTTGTCTTGATTTTTTTAAGTTTTGTAAGTTCTCTGAATCTTTGTTATCAGACCCTAGTCACTTGTATGGAGGGTAAAAGCACCAACATGAACTGAAGCATAGATCAAGGGAGGAGGAGGAGAGTAAAATCAGGGGAGGGGCAGGGCACAGAGATTAAGATGTGATAAGGTGGTGGGAGCACCCCGGGGTAGACAATGATGTGAAAAATATATGTATATATAAGGGTGCATATATATATATATATATATATATATATATATATATATATACACACACACACAAATAAATTAAATGATGCACAATTAAAAATAAAACATTTATCATGACAGGTAAGTACAAGTCAACTATTTTTCACTTCCCATTTCCTGTCTTCCTGGTAAATTACTTATTATACTCTTATTTACTTATATTATTCATATTACTCAAATGAATTATGTTATTCATCAATTATTCATATTCTATATACAATGCTCTCTTCTTTTATGTTTTGTGATTCTTCCTATTTAGGATTATAGCATCTCTTAGCTGACACAATGTAACCTCTTCCTATTTTTACTACTTCCATAAAAATACAAGATTCATACAAAAGTATGTGACTCTACTCACTCTTTCCATGCACTGGGTGATCCTTGAGAAATATTTACATACACACGCATTTATTAGAAACAAGACATTGCTATTATGTTAACATAATACTTGTAATTATCCACATATTACACATCTGATGCACTTTATTTTTGCTTGTGATGCTGCTTTCCATGTCGCATCATTAATTTCAGCTTGAAAAATTCACTTAAGTATTCTTTCCATGCAGTTCTTCTGCTGATGAATTCCCTCAGCAATTTTTGCTTGAAGATGACTTATTTAACTTTCACGTTAAAAGAATATTTTAATTGGGAATTGCTCTGGTGTGAATGTTTGTTTATTCCCCAAACTCTGCTGCTGAAATTCTAACCTTCAAGATGATGGTTGTGAGAGGCAGGGTCCCTGGGAGGTGGTTAAGGCCTGAGGGCAGAGCACCCATGCATGGCATTAGTCCTTGTAAAAGATGCCCCAAGTAGTCGATCACTCCTTCCACCAAGTAAGGACACAACAAGGAGGCACCATCTTAGAACAGGAAATGAGCTTTCACCATACACTGAATCTGCTCAGATCTTGAACACACATGTCCCAGGTTACAGAAATTTCCTTGGTTGTAGACTACCCATTCTATGGTATTAAATTAAAGTTCAAATGGAATAAGACGGGTACAATATCATATGATTATAGGCTTTAACATATATTTTGCTAAGATAGTGTTTTATTTTAACAATTATTTTCTATTCTTCCCTCCTTTGTTTTTGGATAAAATCCAGTATTATTGACGTTCATCTGAATGTAAACCTAAATATGTTTTGTAATTTTTTTTTCCAACTACAGATTTTTTTTTAAATTGGAAGGGTGAACAGGCTTTATCTTTCAGATTGTGAATCGCAAGAAACTGAATTTGTGAGTTAAGATCTTCTATTTATTTTAGATATTACTCAAATATTAGTTCAGTTCGATTTTACCTTTTTTCTATTTTGGGACTCCAGTTACATATTTATTTCTCTATTTTTACTGTACTCATAGTAATTTTTTTACACTATGTCCCTTAAAACACATAAGATAGCTTGAAAGTGATTTTTTTATTTCCAGAATCTGAATTTAGTATCTTCTCATGTATTATAATTATTCCTTAAGTTACCCAGAATTTCCATCATTTTTGTTATTTTTTAAAACAAAGTACATTTTTATTTTAAAGTCCATGCTACTACCAGAAAGCAGTACTGATTTTTACTACTATTTATTTATCCTGTAATTCTTATAGGATTCAAAAATATATCATTTTATTTTGTCAGACCATCACAGTAGGAGTACAGATGAGCAGAGTTGTTCTAGAAAGTAATGTGGCAATAAGAGTAAAGGGAATTAAAATTTTTAATAGGCTATACTTTACTGAATGCAAAAGGAATATGATTTTTTTAAATTATTTATTTATATATAAATTTCACATCATTGCAATTCCAGGGATTTACACCCCCACCCTTCCCTCCCATCACCCCCTTTCCCTCCTGCCCATAGTTGTGTGCTTCACTTTGGTGCTTAGCTTGTTTTGTCTTTTCCTCGTGGCTTTTCTTTATTTTTTCCTATATCCCATATATTAGTGAAACCATTTGACTTCTGTCTTTCTCTTTCTGACTTGCTTCTGCTAGTATGATTTCTTCCAAGTATATCCATGTTGTCATAAAGTCGTCAAATTTGTCATTCTTAATTGATGAGTAATATTCCGTTGTGTATATATACCAGATTTTTTTCATTGCAAAAGGAATATGATTAATGAAAATTAAAACTGCATGAAACACTCGAGGACATGCATCTTCACTACAGTACTGTTAAAAGTAAAATATAGAAAACAATCTAAATGCCAAATAAACAAGCCAATGAATACATTACAGTCTGTACTTTGTAATTCAATATTCTGTGTTCATAAAACAATCATATTATCAATCATCTCTGAAGGACAAAGGCAAGTTCATGATAAGATGTGATGTGTAACTTCAGGATATGAACCTTATGACTGTACATGCTTTTTCTCTGCAGCCTTATATCTACTAGGTCATTCTGTCACTTTGCTATAAAAGGAAAGTCACTGTCAACATCTTCCCCCCATTTCATTAAATACAGTGATCTCCTCAAGACTAGAGGAAAATTTACCTGAGACTTGAATTTTTTCTTACATTTGTAATTACAATGTTTTCTCCCATTGGCATCTCAATTTCATATGAATGTCACTTCCAATGGACTTTTTCTTCTCTCTCTCTTTCTCTCTCACACACACACCACACACACCTGCAATAAAACATTAAAATTCATAACTGGATTTGTTTGGATTTAAAAATACCAAACTGTTTTCGATTTTGTGATTATTGCTTTCATTATTTTTATGATACCATTATATTTTAATAAAAATAATTTTGAAAAATAATAAAAACTTGATAGAAAATGAAAGAAAGCTAATTTGAATTGATTATGTTAAGTGAAATAAGTTGAAAAAGTGAAAGACAGATATCAGATGGTTTCACTCATCTGTGGAATATAAATATCCAAAAATACATATACAGACAAAATGTAGTAGGGATAAATCTCTAATTAAATGGAAAGACTGTAATGATTACCAGAGGGAATGGGATGGGGAAGCAGGGGCTAGGGAGGGAAGCAGAGGGAGTACTAGCATGGGTAATTTAGTGGAAGGTGATTTGAACCTATGGAAAAGCAAACACATAAACCCTTAAAGTAATAATAATAATAATAATAATAATACAAAATTCCAACAAAAATGAAAATGTTTATGAGTCTGTCATTTTAGTCACATTAACCTGAGAATGCCGTTCATGATTCATATGCCCAACTAGGCAGAGCAATCAAAAATAATTAATGTGGCAGCGAAATTTAAATAAACACTACTCATCAGTTAGCCAGATACAGGCTCTAGGGAAGCACATATACACTGAAAATCTTCATAATTTAGGTAAACGGAGGATAAGTGAGGGAAAGCACACAGACCTATATAAATACACTCAAACACACACACACACACACATACACACACCACACACTTCTCTTCAGTTAAAAAGGCATAAACAGAGTAATGTATACACATGTTATATTTATCATGGTCAGCCCTGAAACCACATACACAGAAAGGTTTCCCTGGCACATTTGAAAATATAGCTGTTATTGCCTGTACTAAAGGCATCTATTAATCATCTCCTTACATCACAATCAGGGGTCTAAAACTTCACTGCATCATAGAGTTCTATTTTCAATCCCAAAGTAAAAGAGGAGCATACAACCTTTCCTACAAAGGATGAAAGGAACAGGAAATAGAATTAAGTAGGGCGCTGAAAAGGAAAATAATGGACTCTTTTTCAGATAACTAAGAATTAAATTATATTCAGGGGATTATACCATCAAAATGTTTTCTTTTTTTTTTTTTGTATGTCTTTTTTTTTCTTTATTTATATATAAATTTCACAACTTTGTAATCTCAAGGGTTTTCTTTAATAAAACAACTTTGAAGTCAATAGTAGGCTTATAAGTGTGGAGTGCAACTCATGATTTTAGAAGTCAAAATTTTAAAATAAAGAAATGATTTTTTTTAAAGAACAGGTCTGCCTATGCTTAAATTTTGCCAATGACAATGATATTTTCCATGTTTATTTTTCGCTCATGAGAGTGATAGATTGAACAAAACTGGGTCTGAGAAGGAATCCAGATTGTTTAAAACTCTCTGAATTCAAATCTGAAGAGGCAGGAACCTATCCCCTAAATCTTAAATAATATTGTACAAAGTCACCTCAATATAGAAAGATAACTCCTTCAAGTCAGACATTTGCATTTCACTAACATTAGATACTGGGGAGTTTAATTTATGACATTAAAATTCTATCAGTTTGATGTGATAGGTTTGTACAGAGAATGAAAAGATAAGGAAATGCATGATTTGCCACTACTCACTACAGAAGAGTTCATTTGCCACATGCTTCATATGCCTTGTTTCACTTAATTTCATGATAAATTGATAACTTAAATACTTTATTCACTTTTTATGGTAAGTTCATGAAAGTTCAGTAGTTTTCCCAAAATCAGAAAGGTAAAAGCAACAAAGTCAAGGTTTGAACCCAGATGTACCTGGTTGGAAAGCTGTTCATGCTAGGGAAGTTGGGTTCTTTAGCATAGCATGACATCACAGATTATCTTCCTCAGTCTTTAGTTGCTAATTATAAATAGAAAGGGGTGGAAACATAAACAGAACTTACACCCAATACCCTAAAACAGTGAACACAACACACATACTACTTTTTGTTCAGGCTTACACTTTTTTAAGTTAATCTTGTTTCTTTGAAAGTTATATTATAGGTAGGGAAGAAAATAAGTAGTTCACCCCACAATGACAAACACAGTGTTGATCCCCATACACAGCTATGCATATAATAAGTGATACCATCTAGGTTTGTGTAAGTACATTCTCTGACTGTTACACAACAATGAGCTCACTTAATGATGCCTTTCTCAGAACATATATTAGAAATTAAATGACATGTAACTGTTGATGATTGATAGGTAGGTAAGCAAGTAGGTGGGTGGATGGGTGGAAAGGTAGGTGGGTGGATGAATGGATGGATGAATGGATGGATGGATGGATGGATGGATGGATGGATGGATGGATGGATGGATGGATGGATGGATAGATTGCAGTCAGACAGAAGGAACAGAGTGCTAAAGATACAAAGTAATAGGGAGTGGCTATAGTATATTACTCACCTCCCTGCAAATGTCTCCTCTACAGGTACTCAGCATTGAAAGGAAGCCTTCCTGCAACATCATACAATAGCCTATTGCTATTGTATCCTAGTGCAGTATGAGAAATAAGTGCACTTCCCTATATTGAGTGAAAATTTTCTTTCCTGTAGCTTTCACCTCTTCATACTAGTTATACCCTTTGGGTCTACAGAGGAAAGCCATCATCCTCTTCCATATGACAGCTTTTCAAATTTTTAAGAAGACTAGCATGTCTCCTTTTAGCATTCTAGTCCCTGGGCTAAAACACCCACAGAAGATTATACTTTAGCATTGATATACCCACCTTGCATTTTCTACATGACCACATGTCTTCTCCTTTGTCCATTCTCTCTCAAACAGTGAGAACAATGAAAATTCATGTCATCATCTATGAACCAAATTATATAATCTCACTCATCTCCTACTTTAATATGCCACACATTCTCTTTGCAGGTCTTTCAGGTAGTGACGTTCTATAGAATTTAAGGGAAAGAAAGGACTAAGGAACCTTAAACCAGAAGCTTATTTTTCAATCCTAAAGGTCACATAGATATAAAAGGCAAGTACAAGGTAGGGCTCATCATTATTTCCTACTGGAGCCACACACACAAGCAAAAACTAAATATATGAAAAGCACTTGACTTTTAAAAATTTGATTGACATAAGTGTACAGGAATGGTAAGAGTAGCAGGGATGAGGGGTCTACTACAAGTATGTTTGAGAAATAGGCTTGTGCTTAAATTCTAACTTTGCCTTTACCTACATGTGTTTTCTTACTCAATTTCTTACATAATTGCCTCAAAAAGGGAAATTAATATTAACTGACATGGTTGTTGTAAATATGAGAAAAAATTTAAGCAGAACAGTACAAATGATCTGTATACAGACGATCAAATACCAAAATAAGAAAATGCACAGCTTTCTCAAATTTGAGTGAGTAGGTCAAATGTTCAACAAAAAGGTGGTTGAGTAAGGAAAAACCTGTCTCATGTCAGAATAAGGACTTTCCAAGATTCCTGACAGTCAGAAATAGCATTTGTTTCATTCAACCTGTTGAATTTCTTTTTGCTTGAATTTAAGCCACATATTAACCTTTGCTTTTAACCAAAATCACAGTAAAATGACAGTAACATATTCCAAGTTATAAATCTGCAAGGTCAAAGAGAAGAAAAAGGAGACTAGAAGAAACATAATGCAACATTAGCCGCCAGAGTAGATGAAGAGTTGAAGACTGACTTGGCAGTCCAGAGAAATTTAAGTATCTACATGTAGAAAACAAAAAAAAAGCAAGCAAACTAACTGGTACCTCCACACCCCAGAAAGACTGAGCTTTGTCAGAGTTACTTCTAAAGACAGAAGTGTGTAAGGCTTACAGTGAAAAAAAAAAAAGCTACTCTTTCACACTCTGCATGTAAATCTACTCTTAAAAAATATCTCATTATCTGCTGGGTATGGTGGCATGCAACTGTAATCCCAGTTATCTCAGAGGCTGAGTGAGGCTGTGGATCACTTGAGTCTGTAGGTTCAAGACAACCCTGGGAGCATTATGAGACCTTGTCTCTTGAAAATAAAACAAAACTAACGGTTTAAGATGAATGATTAAGATGCCTTGGTGGTGGAAGTGGTGTGGTAACAAACATCATCTGAAGAGGTGTGAATTTTTACCTCTAAATTACATACAGTGTTGTAAACCACTGTTACTGCAATAAAAAAAAATAGAAAAAATAACTCTTAAAATTAATCTGTAAGAACAACTACTATATAAAAAATACTACAAGTTGCTATTTTCCAAGTCTATTTTCTACCAAACAGAAAAAATATAATTAAGTGAAGTTCTCTGTCACTTTAGAAAATAGAGGACCCCCCATTCCCCATTTCCAGCAAAGTGTGTCCCACATTTACATCTGCATTATCAGGAGAATCGCCTTTGAATGACCATAGTTTCACAAAATTCTGATTGTGACAATATGTATGTACTCTCTAAAAAAGATTGCCATTTTCTCTACAATTATTTTCATTTTTTTCTAATCAATCTCACTAAAATCACTTTTAACATACGTGTAATGACCAATTGTATCTATCAAAACAAATGAATCATGAGGTCCTGAGACATTCCATCCAATTTTATTCTGAGTGTGTCGATGAGGATGTTTCCAGATGAGATCAACATTTTAATTCATAGACTGAGGAGAGCAGATGCTCTGTGGCCCCCACCCAACTACATTAACTAAAGACCTGAAGAACAACAATGACAACAAAAACCAAACAACAACAGGCTGAAAGAGGGAAATCCTCCTGCTTGAGTGTCTGAGTGAGATATTGATATTTTCCAACTTTCATAATCAGATGGATCTGGGGACTTCTCAAGCTCCAAAATTAGCTAAGCCAGCTCCTTATCATGTCATTTAATCTTCCTCATCACCTCCCTGTGTCTTTCTAAACACACCCACACATACATACACACAAACCCACATACTTAACCCCTACCCTCATGTGGTCAGAAAACATGCAACTTTTGACTTCTCAAAAGCAAGATGCCCTTCCCATTCCATGGGAGGGAAGGTCACAAAGCTAACTCATCGGCTTCACAGCAAAGCTGCAAACTGAGGGAGAGAAAATGACCTGCAAAGGCCATCAACAGATGCCTGTCCACAAGAGTAACTTCTTGACTGACAACGGCCGGGGATGAGGCTCCTAAGCCAGATGGCAGAGCTCTAAGTCAAAGAGACAGCAAAACAGCACAGAGAACTGAGTAGAGAAGACAGACAGCAATGAGAAGACACTGACTGAGCTCACATGAGCATGGACTGGCTGTCCAATGCAAAGTTAAGACTGAAAACCTACTAGCCTACTTGTTGTGTCCCAGGAACACAGTCCCTCACCCAGCAAAAGGACACTGCCCCAGCAAAGGAAGAGTCCAATAGACTTAACACAGATCAACAAACAGCAAGGAGAGGAGTCTGAATGAATATAGGAGATGTCAGGGGGAAGGAAAGGCATTCCAATAATCATTTGCTGATGTTATAAGAAATGTAAAGAAAGACTAAAAAAGAATTAAAAAGTTTTTTTTAAAAAAAAGAAATTAAGCTTCACAAATGTTCCACACCCAAACTTATGTCTTGCAGCTTCAAGTGTGCCATACTCAGAGTGGCAATGGGCACATTTTTTTGGTCAATCCAATAAATATTGAGCTCTTTCTCAAAAAAAAAAAAAAAAAGACACCTTAATTTCCAATCGCCCCTTGGTATTCACAGGGGACATGAAGAAGTTCAAGTGCTCAAATCCCTTCCAGCCAGCACCTTGTTTCTCCAGGTTCCACATCTGGGGATTCAACTAACCAATGTCCACAGTTGAGAATCCAGGAATGGCAAATCCACAGATGTGAAGGACCAACTATATTCCTGAAAAATAGCTCAGACTCATGTTTTTCATGGGTCAACTGAATGTGTGTTTGTGAATGTATGTGTTTATTTTGATTCTGTCTCTAGACCAACCTAGTAAAATCTGCATTTCTATGAGCAATTTTTGTAGCAATCTAGATATGTTTTTCCTACCATGTATTTCACAATACTCCTAAAATGGTTACCTTATTACAAAGTCACTATCACATTCTGAGGTATTTGTTATTATTGTATTATAACTCCTGGTATGAAAATCAGTACCAATTTCCTAGGCAAGCTGTAAGAAATGCTCATATACTTGGTTTAAAAACAACAGGAAGTTATCATTTCACAGTTCTGGAAGTTAAGATGCCCCAAGAAAGATGCTAATAAGGGTTGTTTCTTATTGAGAGCCCCAAGAGACTCTTCTCCAAGCCTTTCTTATTGATTTGGTAACAGCCAAAATTCTTTGCTACTCCTTGGCTTATAGTTGTATGCTTCTAACTCTGCCTCAGTATCTTCATTTAACTTCTTTATTAACTTTTAACTTCCAGGAACAACACTGGATTGGGGATTCATTATGACCCCACCTTAATAAATTATATCTGCAACAATCCTATTTCTAATAGAGTAACAATCTGAGGTACTCAGAACTAGGACTTCAAACTATCACATAATCCAACCTCTATCATGTTTGAAACTAAATTGGCTTTAACTTTAAAGAAGCTGTTATAGAGTGCTAATTACAATCCTCAGTCACTGAAAATATAATTCAAAAAACATCAAATACAACTGAAATAAATATGGTGTACTAGAAAATATTTAACATAAAAGGAGGTGGTGATGAAGAAATTAAAAGGAACAAATATAAGATGTATAGAACATAAACAACAATATGAAAGTCTTTCCTTGTCAGTAAAATACATTAAAAATAAATCTATTATAAACCACAATTAAGTAAGACATTAGAAAATCCCCAGATCCAACTACAATTAATTCACTTTACCTTCAAAGACAGAAAACAGTTTGAGTGAAAAGGTATGAAAAAGATATTATATGAAATAATAATCAACTAGAGATGTAGATTGTCTATACGATTATCTGACAATGATAGCTACAAAAACAAGACGTCATTAAACGACAAATTGGACGATTTTCAGATAACATGGATGGACTTAGGAGAAGTCATATTAGCAGAAACAAGTCAAAAAGAAAAAGAAACCAAATAGTTTCACTATTACATGGGACATGGGAAAGAGAAACAAAAGGCCATGAAGAAAAGTCAAAACAAGCCAACAACAATATTAAAGTTCACAACTGGGGGGGGGGGCAGGACAGGGTAGGAACAGTCGGGGTGGGGGTGAACCCCAGAGATCACAAAGATGTGAAATTTATACATATATAAATTATTTAATATTTAAAAATGATAAAAAGGTCAACTTCTTAAGCAGGAACACCAATTATAAATATATAGGTACCTTACAGCAAAGCCCCAAGATATTGAAAGCGAAAACTGATAGAATTTCAGAGAAATAGGTGTTTCAATAGCATTAAAATTATCGTTGCAAACACTATTTTTTTAATTTATAAAAGAAGAAAATGTTAAATCAGTCAGTAACATCACATTTCACCTTCAGGAAGTAGAAAAAGAAATTCAAGCTAAACACAACTATGGACAAGTAAATAGTAAGAACTAAAGTAGATAAATCAAATAGAATCAATAAATAGAGAAAAACAAGGAAACCAAAGTTATCTCTCTGAAAACAGAATAAAAAAACTAAGAAAATCTCAGTTGGACTGACCCATGGTAAAAAATAGGTGAAATTAGTAAAATCATAAATGGGAGTCATTACTATCAACCTTATAGAAATAGAAAAGATTCTTAGATACTACTAGCAACAAGTTAAACAACCCTGATAGAGTGGATGAACTATAACAAACATGAACTATCAAAATTGACTCAAGAAGAAACAGAAATATGAGAACATAACAACTAAAGAGACAATCAGTAATCAAAAAAATCCCATCAAAGAAAAAGCACAGGGCCAGATGTTGTTACAGGTGATGTTTGCCATATATTTAAAGAATGATTATCCTTAAACCTAGTCAAACTCCTTCAAAAAGCACAAGAGAAATGCTTGCTAACTTATTGTATGAGGCTAACATAGCACATTACCAAAACCAAAAATAAAGAAAATAACAACACACACACACAGACACACACTTTAATCTCCCAAATGAAGATAATCGCAAAGATTGTCAAAGATATACTAGCAAACCGAATTCAACTGCATATTCAAGGACTGTGTACAATGATCAAGTGTTTTCAACAAGGAATACAGAATAAACTAGTATGCTACATTAAAAAAACTGAATGGAAAAGATGACACTTGATTATATCAACAGATCAAGCAAAATCATTTGAAAAACACAACACCATCTCATCAGAAAAGTACTCAATAAACTCAAACTAGAAATAAAAGGAAACCTATTTCTCAGGATAATAGGCATCAATGAAAAACCAAAGGCTGAAATCATATTTAATGGTGAAAGACAGAAAGCTGTCCCACAAGACTGAGACTAGAGCAAGATTGCTTCCATACTAGAAGTTTCAGTCAAAGCACTCAGGCGATAACAATGTCTTATATGTTGAAGAAGCTACAAAATATCTTTTTTCATATGGCATGATCTCATCTATAGAAAATGCCAGAGAACAAACAAAAGCAATTGTAAGTAAAAACCTAATTCAGCAAAGATACAAAACACAAGGCAACATTAACAGAATCAGTTCTGTTTATATGACACAGCCATGAGCAATCTGGAAATGGAAGTAAATAACAATTCCAAGAGTTCTAAGAAGAAATGCTCGCAATTATGCCAATTATAGTTTCTTAAAGTTGAAATTTAAAAAAAATGCTCATATATAACATTAACTAAGGGAATTCAAGCTTTGTACTGTAAAAATGACAAAACATTGTTGGAAGACATTTAAAAGGGTGCATTAAAATGCACATACTTACAAACTAAAAAGACATGTATAGAACATTCAATGAAAAAACTTCTACGAAAAGCAAGAGAGTTCTAGGGTTTGAAGGGGAAAAGGCACGAGTCCTGAGGGCACCGCAAAGGTCAGAAGTCCAAGTGCACAGAAGGAAACACATTATCTACATGGAAGATGATACCCATCTGCAGGAGACAGCTGATACCCAACTCGCCACACAAGCATTCGCCTGAGCAAGGTGTTTCTGACTAGGCTTAATCTGGACAGAGGTCAGAAAAGAATTCTTGAACACAAAGTCCAGCCTCAAACAGTTGGAAAAGGGAAAGGAGACTATAAAAAACTGATGGAGAAATGCAGGAATGAACACAAACTGTGACGACTTTAAGTATGTATGTTCCTTTGTCTGATCTTTTGAAACTTTCAAGATATCTTTGAAATGTCTCATCTTCGTCCTATTATGCTATTGACACATGGCCTATAAAACTAGTTTACTCTTTTAATAATTTTGTTAACATGAGTTGTAACTGTTTCCTAATACCAAACATTTAAATATAAAAACAATAACAAATAATATATAAAACAATAAATAAATGCAATTCACAGAAGGGAAATATTTACAATTCATGACATTTTATTTTTTTTACAAGTCATGTAAAATATTTACAAGTCTTGGAAAATATTTACAAGTAATATATATGTGACAAAGGGCAAAAATATCCTATTTTTAAAAACCGGGAAGGAGTTTTGAACAGAAATTTAGGGCACATGGCCAAGAGGTACATGAAAAGATGCTCAGTATCACTCACTTATTGGAGAAATCAATACCAGAGTAAGATATCACTTCACATCTATTAAAAGAGTTTCTATCAAAAAGACGAGATACAACAAGTGTTGACGAGGATGTAGGTTAAAGAGAACCCTTGAGCACTGTTGGTGAGAATGTAAATTGGTGCAACCACTATGGAAAATAGTATGGATACTTTAAAAATTAAAAATAGAACTGCCATGTGAGTCACCAACTCAACTTAATGGGTATTTGTCCAAAGTAAACAAAAACACTAATACAAAAAAACTTATACATACCAATGTTCATTGACACATTATTTGTAATAGCCAAGATATGGAGCCAATTTAAGTGGTAATTGGTAATAGAATAAAAAGAAATAGCGAAAAAAAAAAAAAACATTGTATGTAGTCAATGGGATATCATTTAATCATAAGAATGAATGGAATCTTGCCATTTGCAACATCATGGATGGATCTTCAATGTATTACACTAAGTGAAATAGGTTAGACCGTGAGAGACAAATACTGTGTAGTCTCACATTTAAGTGGAATCTAAAAAAAAACAAAACAAAAAAGCAAGCAAGCAGAGATACAGAGAACAAAGTGCTGGTTGCCAGGGCTGAGGCACAGGGGAGAAGGTAACATGGGGGAGGAGAGTGTGCTATGGCACACACTTGCAGTTAATGTAAATAACTCATGGGGCTGTAATGTACAACATGATAATTACAGGTAATAATACTGCACTGCATGCTTGAAAGTTGATAAAGTGAGGAGATCTTAAATGCCTTCTCACATGAAAAGAAATGTGTGAATCCTGGTGACTTATGTTAACTATATTGTGATGGTCATTTTGTAATACATACAAATGGTGAATTATGTTCTATACCTGAAACTAATGTGTCTGCTATACCTCTTAAAAGAAAAAAAAATGCAAGAGAAGAGGAAGAGGAAAGAGAGGGAAGAGTGTCAAGACGGACATATATTTATTGACATATTGAGAGATGTACAATGATTAATTTAGAAATTACTAGGTAAACTTCTGCATGATGTAGAAACTTACAGGACAAAAATAAATAAATGAAGCATTGTCCTTCCCTTTTTGTTTTGATTGGCATTTGGCAGAGTCAAGTAGACTATAGCATATCAGACTGAAGAAAGAACAGAGATCAATTCTAGCCTCACACACCAGAATCATTTGGACAGCTTATCTATGTATGCATACATGTTTGTGTGCATGTATATGTATATGTTTGCATGTACATGTATGTTTGCATGTACATGTATATATATGCATCTCTCTTCTGAAGATCAACTCAATTCCAGACCAATTAAATCAGAATAATGAGATGGGGGGGCATTCATTATTTTTTAATACACCTGGGTAGGTTCCAGACCGCAAACAGGATCAAGAACCACTGGTGTAATGTACAGTTTACTTTTCCATTTGAAGATCCAGAAGGAGGGATTTGCCCCAAGAGTCATGATTGGTAATGTCAAAACTACAAGCAACAAATTCATGTGACTCACCACGAGTCTTTTATCTGCTGCTCAATTCAATGTTCCTAGTGGGAAACTGATGTTTCCATCATAATAAAAACCAAAGAGTAACATTTAATAAGCACCACTTACAGTCTTTGTAAGAAAATTACACTGATCACATTTAAATATCTCAACTGTGAACATCATATATCGTCATTATAGAAAACTGGAGAAATATATAAAGCAGAATATGACCATATTGGCATATGAATATGGTTATATTGTGTTAAAATCATCCTTATTAAGAACTGTGCATAGTTATAGAAGATTTAGAAAACACTATTTTATATAAAGGAGATACAAATCACCCAGGTTAAACAACTGTGCCCTGTTATTTCAAACCCACATTCTTTCAATAAGCCATTATTGAGACATGACATTGTGTATGTCATTGCTCTGCAAATGTGGGGTCACCATGAAACATAAGCTTTCTCTGTCATGGAATGTAAGGGTAGATTGTAAAGTAATCATATATTCTTGTTCATTTACAAAAAAAAATTTAAACTATTTTGGCTCCAATATACATCTAGAAGGAGCAGAAATTAACATGTGCTAATTCAAATGAAAATGCCCACATGTCACTAAACCATCTGTTTCTGAGAAATCAAAATCATCTTTATTACCAATACATGATTATGACTCACACGATCATTGATGATCTGGTTCATTCCTATGTCAAAATTGCCATTCCCAACATAGGTCATGTATATACTTTTTACAAATCCAAGCTGTTCAGAAATCACCTTCAATCTCGGACATGCTTGTGTCACATATATTGTTTCTTCCTGAAAGGTCTCTTGTGCCCTCATTCGATCTTGCCCACCCCTAAAATCCCTCTCCAAGTTTTTGATGTTCAGCTACCATATCCATGTGGGGAGCCCTCTCACAAATTAACCTATAGCTGGAAGTTTTTAGATCCTGTCTAGTATTCTCGCTATATGTATTTTTATTAAAACAAATGCCAGAGTCCATGCCAATCATTTAATCAAGTCTCGATATTTCTTACTACACAGTGAAATCCTTTAGGATATTATATTGTGTTAATGATTTATAAGTACACAGTGAAGATGAGAATGTCTGAATTATAATTGATATGGAAGAATTATTTATTAAATAAATTGATAAATATGTTTTGTTATTTTAAAATAAAGTGGTTTAGAGCTAATAACTTACTTGTTCATACATCAAAAGCTGGTATTTGCCCATCCTGGCACAATGAAGACTCTTGTCTACTAGTCTCTGGCATGTTATTGTGAATTTTGGCTACCTAGTCAAGGTACTTTAGAAAATGTATTATTTTACTTCCCGTAATACAGGGATGGAATTAATGAACATTGTGTATTTTTTTTTTCTAATTGGTGCCTAAGTGAGCTGGCAGACAACATGCATACCTAATGCCATGCGCGTGGAAAGACAGTTATTGCTAGAGGTTGGATGGTTGTTTTTCTGTATTTTAAATTATAATAATAACAACAGTAGTATTAAGATATTTTCTGCAAGCATGTCAGGCTACCCTGGCTTTGGAGTGCATCACCTTTAAGACTATGATTTTTGGCATGTCCAGAAAATAAGGGGGTCTTATTTCAGAATGTTCATGTCTAATTAGAAATAGTACACCAAAAGAAAAGTCTCACAGAGCTTCCCAGTAGAAAATTCAGGAAAAAAGTAGAATAGTATACAGTTGACTACACAGACATTGGTAGTAGACTTTCCCAGGCTCAAATCTTGGTCCTGCTACTTATTACTGAGCGTGTTAACAAACCCTTCACAATTCAGTGAATGGGACCTATAACTATAACGGGGTTGTGACTCTAGTAAATGATGTTATTTAAGACCCTGCCTAAATAGACTGGAGGTCTGAACTGAGAGGGTCTCGTGCTGTCCTTGGAAAAGTAAGTAACCATAAAAGAGGTCATGATACAAGAACCAGAAAGCAGCTTCTAGAAGTTAACAGCTGCCCCTTCTAGGGGTGTTGCAGGAGTTGGGGGGGAGCAGTCCTTTACAGGGCTTCACTCCTGCAAGCTCAAGGAAATGAAGTCTTTCAACAACCTGAAGGAGCTGAATTTTTCTTACCCAAGTGACCATTTGGTGACACAGCTGGCGAGGAAATCCTAAACAGAGGACACAGCTGACTTGGACCAGGATTCCTGACCTATGGAAACTGTGTGACATTAAATGTCCATAATTTTAAGTCACGCAGTTTATAGTAATTTGTTGGTGACAGTAGAAAACTGCCTATGTCATAGCACTCTTTTGAAGACTAAATGAGTGTAGCATTGAAATCAACCCAAATGCCTGCTAAAAGAAAAATGCAAATCTACAAATCATTCAAGAAACTAAAATGAACAGCGTCCGCATTTGCACACTCATGCAATGTCAGACACAATATTGAGAAAGTTTTCCTTAAAACACAATTGTTATTTCCATACCTTAGGCTCTGGATTATAATTACACTCCTTACGTCTTTCAAATTAGGGTCCATTGAGACTACTTTCAGCAAGCTCGACTATAATTTATTCTCCATTGATCTAACATACATTATATCCTCAGAAACTACTTCAAATATATTTCTTCTTCATCTAATATTCACTTAATAACAGTCCACATCTCTTAAGATCTTTCCAAGCATAACGGCTCTTTGAAACAGATGAGATTAAAAATATTTAAATTAGTTAAATCTATGCAACTAAGATGAATTGGTTTTTCATAAGTTCTCAATTTCTATAGAATGATGCCAAAGGAGTTTCAATTCTTTTAAAAATAATTTAGGTTCTTTTTTTTACTTCCATTATACTTAGAATAAAACATCTGTAGTCATTTAGAAAGTTTAAACTATTAAAACAAAATAATTGACATTTTAGTGCAGATCTCAAGCTGTTCCATGAACAATGAATCACCAATGTTGCCAATTTTACACTATGAAATAAAAATGTTTCATACAATAAAAGTTTATGTTCCTGATGGTGGCCCATTTATGACTTTATTTAGAAAGGTTTATTTAACATCTAGCTGTTGTGAGCTAGGTTTATTTTGAAATTGGTTTTGTCACTTATATATTGATTTACATGCATTAAGGACATTAAAACAGGCTAATGGCTTTTGACATCTAAGTGATTATTACATGGTCAGGTTGAAATCTTTCACACTCATTCGCCTTGCTGCATAACATAAAAATGGAATTTTACCAATTGAAAAAAGAAGTAGTTCAGTAAGACCCATATATTTCAGCATTCCAAATTATTATACTGGAAAATAACATAACCAGTCAAATAATATTAATCCTACTCAATTTTATTAAGCTGTTACTGTTTTGAAAATGTGCCTTATTTTATCTCTTGCTTTGTGTAACAGAATCCTCACTGTCCAATCTAAAACTACCAATTTCTGTGCTGAACTGGACTGTGCAGTGGACTTCCACAGGATGTGTCCTTCATACTCTGAGTGGCTGCAAGCTTAAAGAGGGGCTCTCCCAGCAACACTCTCCCCCAGCTCAAATAATGATTCATATATTTAATGACTTAGAACGAGGAGATGTGCATAGATTCCACCACATTTGGTGAGACACAAGAAATTCTTACATGCCTTTTCTTTACCATGGTGGTCAGATATTCCAACTTGATTCCTCATGGGCTCCACCTTTCCAGGTAAATTCAGTTGACAAGAAATATCCTGTCAAAACCCACTAGAAACTCCCACTCCCTTGTGCTAAGTTAAGGGTAAGTGTGGTATTGCCAGCAGCTCCAAGGCCACACCTTTAGTTATCATTACTCAATTTCCCCAGCACAATTCTCAACTAGGACAAGGAAGGGTGCAGCCACCAGTCCTGGTAGAATCCAACCCCTTTCCCTAGTCTTATGAATCTTTCTCCTTGGAGACTGAAAAACGAGTTCTGACCCTCACGCATAGCCATGGTTCTAAGCATCACTTATGCTCCCGTAACAAAAGTCCTGATGGGTCAGTTTCTTCAGGGAAGTGACGTATGTTCCTATTAAAAAATTACTTCATATTTTTGAAATTCTCATAGATTTCTAGAAACGTTTTGAAAATAATACAAGTTGTTTTATAGACTGCTTGTCCAGTTTCTCCTAATGTTATTATATAGCCCTAGTATATTTGTCAAAATGAAGAAACCAACATTTGCTTAATATTATTAAGTGAACTCCAGATTTTATTCAGATTTCACCAAATTAGCAACTAATGTCCTGTTTTCCTTCCTGGACTCGATTAAGGATACCACGTTGCATTTGGTTCAATTTGACGTTGGCTAAGTAACATAAAATCGAAGTCCACCAGAAGTACCAGAAATCCAGATTCCTTTTTCCCCATTTTTAATCATTTTGTTGTTTATATATTTATATACATATATGTATGCATATATTTATACATATAATTGTGTTTCTCAGGGTTTTCCCTCCACCTTATCACCTGTGAACCATCATTTTGCTCTTTTGTGTTCTTCCTTCCCCTGATTTTCCCCTCTACCTCCCCCTTCCAACCTGTTTGCCCCAGTTACCTTGTTTGTTTGACTTTTCCTTGACTTTTGTCTGTTTCCCTTATACCTAACTTATAGTGAGACCATCTGGTTTCTTTTTCTTTCTGACTTATTTCTCCTAATATGATCCCTTCTAGGTCCATCTATGTGATCACAAATGTGTCATATTGCCTTTTTGACTGCAGAATAATATCCCACTGTGTAAATATACCACATCTTTTTCAACCATTCGTCAGTTTGGAGCATTTGGGTTGTTTCCATATCCTGGCTGTTGTAATAAGAGCTGCAATAAACACTTTGAATTAGTGATTTGGTATCCTTTCAGAGATTCCCAGAAGTGGAATTGATGGATCAAATGGTAGTTCCATTTTCAGAAGTTTAAGGGTCACAAAGCTTTCCATAGTGGCTGGACCAGTTTGCATTCTCACCAGCAGTGTAAGAGTGTTCCTTTCTTTTCATATCAATTCCAGCATTTGTTGCCCCCCCTTTTTTTAACATGGGTCATTTTTACTGGTGTAAAATGGCATCTCGTTATAATTTTGTCTTGCATTTCCCTGATTATTCGTGGTGTTGACCATTTTTTCACATGCCCAATGGCCATTTGTATTTCCTTTTTGGAGGAGTGTCTTTTTAGTTCTTCTCCCCAATTTTGACTGGGATTTTTGCTTTGTTTTTGTTAAGTTGCATGTGTTCTTTGTGGATCTTTGTTATTAGACTCTTACCATTTGTGTGGAATGCAAGAATATGTTCCCATTCAGTTAGGTTTCTTGTTGTTTTGGTTATTGTTTCTTTTGCTGTACAGAAGCTTTTGAGTTTGATGTAGTCCCAGCTGTTTATATTTTCCTTCACTATTTTTAGCATCTGTAGATGTGTCCTAAAAGAGGTTTCCGAAGTGGAAGAACTTTAACTCCCAAAACTAATACCAAAACCATGCAAAGATAGCACAAAGAGAGAAAACTATAGACCAATATTCCTAATGAACACAGACACAAAAATTCTAAATAAAATCACGACAAACTGAATCTAACAAAGCAAAAAAATGGTTATACACCATGATTGGGTGGGATTTATCCCATGGCATGGGATGGTTCAACATGTGAAAATTAATCAACATGGAGAAAAACAAAAAACATACGATCTTATCAATGGATGCAGAAAAAGAATTTGGTAAAGTTCAGCATTCACCCATGATGAAAGGCCTTGAAAAACTCAGGATAAAGGGAACATATCTCAACATAATAAAAGTCACATATGACAATCACACAAGAAACATCATCCTTAACAGGGAAAAACTGAAATTATTTCAATTAAGATCTGGAACTCCACAAGGATGGCCACTTTTACCACTACTTTTCAACTTAGTGCTGGAAGTGCTAAACCAGGGTGTAAGGAAAGAGAAAGATACTAAAGGAATACAAATTGGAAAAGAAAAAATGAAACTATCATTATATGCAGAAATCCAGATCTTAACAGCAAAGCTAAGGAAACACAAGGGGAGTTAACTGTCATTTCCCACCCATCCACATCTACCACAGTATCAGGATGAAAATAAATGTTCCAACAAATTGTTCTGCCACATGCTTTGGAAAAGCCTTTCACACATGTTAATGCATTTAACCTTATACATATTTTTATAGAGGGAACTCACTACCAGAAAAGGGATGTGATTTTCCACATCAGGTAAATGCAGTTTTATTGGCCATAATTCAGGGTATTGTTCCACAACACTATGTTGCTAATGGAGTGAAAAATAAGGCATGATATAAACTAGTTGGCTATTTTTTTTGCCTATATGGGAGTGTATATTAACTAAGAGATCATGGGGAAAATCTCAAACTAGTGATAAATATCAACATTCATCCAGATGCAATTATAACCGATTTAAAGGGACTGTTCGAATTCATTTATTACACAAAATTTTTGCATCTGCTATTGCTTGGAATGTATCAACCATCATTTGTGTCTTGGTGGCCATTTACTGTGTGTATATGCAGACATCAGTGACATTAGGCTTGATGGAAAACGTAAAAGTAGGACTTCTTTTGAGATCCAAATGTCTGCCTTCTGTTTTCATATTCAAATTGGAATCTAGGTTGTATTTGTGGAATTACAGAATTGAGAGGATTTATATAATCTGTGTAAGTATATGGGTAGTCATAGCAATATGTTTGATTTAAACATAGCAATGTAGCTTAATTTATAGGAAAATAAGAATTCAATGTTAACACTGAAAAGTAGAAATACAGCAGATTTTATTCTAGAATCAGTTTACTCCCAAGGGGCCATAGCATTAGAAATTCAAATATTAAAGCATTGAAGGACTTAAATCATTTAATTCATGAACTAACCACACTGAACACTGTTCAGACTCATGCCATTTCTAAGAAAAGCAAAGGTTCCACCTAAAGTAACTATTCTGTATTTTACTCCGTGATTGGTTAACTGGTAAAATTTTAGAAGTTTCTGAAATTACATGTGAAAATATTGTTTTATGTCTCTTTTTGCAGGCTCTTAAATCCATTTTCCTTTATAAATAGATTTCCACTGTGAGGGGAAAAATACTATTCATAACAACATTCCATGAAAGCATACTGTTTTCTTATTTAATGATCCTAATTTTTCATGAATCTTTATGCATTCACTGAGCAAGAAAAAACAAGTATAGACAGCAGTTAATTGTATTAATTGGAAACGCAGCAACAAAATTTTCCTCATTAAATATGCTTATCTTGTCCATACTAGTTACTGTCATTCGAAATTATACAATAAGTCCAAACTTTATATAATCTTTCTGCATTGATCAAAATCATTTTGCTTGTTCCATCTGGTCTCTCACCCAATGTCTCATCAATTATATTCTTCATTCTATCCTTACCTCCATAAGGACTTGGTCTTAAATGTAAAATATCAGTTGTGCATTTGTGTATAATGTGTTTCAACTCTGTGTGCAACTACATTTGTATTATTCCTACATTCCTTGAATGTTATAAATAGTTCTAAAAATATGCCCAGAAGAAGAAAAAGTGATCAAATTCCCATAGCTAATCAAACACTGAACTGTCTATTGTCTTTTGAAGTCACTGATGAGAAATTCCAATATATTTCTTAGTCACAATATACGTACATCTGTGCCTTTAAGAAGTAGAACCTTTAATTGAGAAACAACAATGACAATGAGTGGACTGCTTTTGCCATCTTCTACCATTTACCTGTCTTCTAAATTGGCTTCCCTACCTACTGACTCTGTCAATAGTTCCCCTGAACTCATTTCCCTGCTAAAATTATATTCCAACAAATTAAACTTCATTATACAAATGAATTGAAAATGACTATGTGGTGAATTGATGAGGGAAAAGGTAGCAAAATTTTACTACATTATGTGTTCTTTTTTCCCAACTGTGACCAGTAGTTGCTTGGTTAATTAAAAGCTGGTTAAGGAGCATTGCTTTTCAAAGAAGGATAGATGCATATGTCAAACATATTGAAAATAAAACATACAGATACAAGCTAACTTGCCAAATGTTTGATCGAAGTCAAGGGTTGTTTCGGATATGTGATCCCCCCACCCAGATCTTTACAGCATAAGCCTCAGCCATCAGGAGGTGACGACCACCATTTTCAGCATCCACTTCTTCAAAGGGAACCCACAAATTTATGCAGCCAACTGGACGGAGCCCTCAGAGCATCCTCTCATTGTTCCCAGTATTTTATACCTTTCTCCTCCCACATCTGATTTGACAGCAACTTGTGTTTTAATGACTCACTTTCAGTCTTTTCAAGATAGTCACCTTGTTTTTAATAGAAACAACAGCTTTCTTTCAAATTCATCTTTCATCAATTTGCATAAAATTTAATTAGGCAAATTAACGATAATAAGAAGTAGGACTGCTGTGATGAGACTGCAAGATGTACACAGCTGCCTCCTGGAAAGCACAGAACTTGCTGCTGGGGAGAGGTGCCCCGTCGCCCAAGGGTGCCATGGTCTTGCCAATATGCTTTAGGCCACTAAGTTAGGGTTTGGGAGTAAAGGTAGAAAAGCTGTAGGTTAATCTTGTTAGGAAATTCAATGAACTCTACAACAATTCGTTCAGTCAAAAGCAAGGAAAAATGTGGGAATGCAGTAGATGGAAAGAAGAGTCTTCTTAGGCAAATGAGAAAGGGCGAGTTTTATACAGATCTATGCATAAACATTTGTTACTTTATCATTTCTAAGAGTATCCAATCAGTGCAATCCTCAAATATCTGTTCTCAGACACGCTGTACTCTGAAGAAATTCTTCCCGAAGAAATAATATCCCTGATGGGTTTACTTTCTAATCTGAACCTGAATTAATTACCTTAAACAATTTTACAAATGCCCCCAAAGTTTAGACCTGAAAATAGAAAACTGACAGCTTAACTTTCTCCCCTGCTTTTTCTGTAATGTATCTTCCGGACTCCAGATATAGAAATAATGAAACCAGTGACACTTGGTTCAACAAAAGGTAAGGTATGGTGAATGAAACCATTCAAAATCTTCTCTTTGGGGTGAGAGTGATGCTTTCATTTTGCCCACCTCACAGGATAACGCCTGGGAATTCTCATCAGAATTAAAGACTCTTTAAAATTTCCCCATCATTAAAATACACCTTTAAAGTTCCCCATTAGTCAACTTATCATACAGTGCACTAAAAATATACCAATAGAAATTACATTCAATGAGACGCTCTCTCGCTAGGATTTCCTATTTTTAGCAAGCAGGTGACTGTTTTGAAATTAAAGATTGCTTCTATTACATAAAACGTTCATGCTTTAAAATATTCAGTTCTTTTAAAATGTCATCAATTTTCTCAGAATGTGCAGCCCTAGAGGCATCTTCCCTACTATCAGGGACTAGAAAAGGTCAACTTCTTTGGAGAGACCCTAATGCAAGATCACACACATCAGGAACTAAAATGCATTTTCACCTGCATTATATTATAAATGGACAAAGTAACAATGCCTATTTCTGCTGTTTGCTAAAATGAGTGTTCTACCTTATAGCTGTAGGCTGTTGTCACTCTCTCTGGTCGCCTCACCATAGTCATGAGAGGATTTTCAAGAGAACATTCTTTTGCTTATTTATTTCTCCAGAAGGTAGATCTTGCCTTTGTGATGTCATTGGAAGTTTTTAAAGAATAGAGCTTTGCATTTGCAGGTTAGGAGGGTCCAGCAATAGATTTAATGGCTTTTGATTCTCATTTACCTTTGGTTCACTCTGAACTTGAGCAGAGGTTTGGGAGATGCTGATATCAGCCCATTGCTAAATAACTGATTTGTAATCCCATGTGTTTCCGAGTGCATCGCTTCTCATTAAGACACCTTTGTGTAAAATTTCTAAATTGAATGCAACTTTTCCTGGGTGAAATATAATTTCTGTTCCATTGTCAGTGTTATCATCACAGTGGCATCTGTCTTGAAATAGTCAGATGGCTTGAATCTTTGATAGTGTGCCAATAAAAGCATGAAGGTTGCTCTTCTGTGAGCCAATAAAATCTAATGGCTCATTCGGTGGATGTACGTATCTGCAGGTATGTGGATTTGCACACAACTTCTTTTTCTTTTTGGTTGATATGTGCTGTTTCACTTTCAAATCATATCAAAACTTCACACTTATTTTCTGCAATGTTCTTTTAAAAACCACCAGCTTAAAAGCAAGGCTTTCTTCACACACACACACACACACACACACACACACACACACACACACTATTACCAAAGTGAGTTTATTGGACAGTTTTGTTACCTGCACCCACTGCAATATTACTGGCAATTTCAACTACTGTTCTTATTTTTGGTTACCTTGAATTTCAAACAATCTGCACTTATTTAACAGTAGGAGGTAATTGGTAGGTTTCATCATTTTAACAGTCACGACGAACTGGGAACCACAGTACTGTACTTGTTTTTCAAATATGTTAACTTGACTTTTATTCGAACTTTTATTACTTGACCTTAGCATCAAATCTGTTTCTGTGGACGAATACATGTGCATGACTTCAAATAAAAGGTTGAGAGATTAATATCTCAAAACTTTTGATGTTTTTAAGTATGTTGAATAGCTAAATGCTCAATATTATTTTATTAGGTAACATGACTGCATGTAGGAAGCACATAAATATATACAATATAATTATAAGGATACACATACCTATTCCTATATCTCAAAATGTGTTTATTCTTAAAAAAGTATGATTTACATGAATTTCTTTATGAAATTTATATTCATGGGATCGGATTTTACCATACATATTTTATGTTTTGGCTTTTCCCGACTCAACACAATACTTGTAGGATTTATTATTCTACCCTCTGTAGTTATAGCTCATATATGTTCAGTGCTGTATCTTCTTTCATTATATAAATTTACCCAGTGCACCCCTTTGGGTTTACAGTTTGTACCAATTAAAAACAATACTGACATAAACACTCTTCTATATGTGTCTTGATGCACATTTATATAACATTATGCAATGACTAAATACCTAAGTGGGATTTGAGGTCAAAGAATATGTGTATCTTCAGTTTCAGCAGGTAAAGCTAAATTATATACCAAAGTGGAAGTAGCAATTTATTCCCCTAGCAACAGCATCTGAGATTTACCTGACCTCCCTCTTCTGCATTTCTTTGAAGTATTTTAACTCTTGTTAAGTCAGTGGCTATTTAGTGACTTGATTTTAATTTCTGTTTATGAAGGATGTGGATAGCCCATTTCTCTGTTCACTTTCCTTGTTTGAAACATGTCCACTCAAATTTTCTAGCCATTTTACTAACAGATGTAATTCAAATAAGAAAGTTATATATGATTGATTTTTGTCAACATTTATCTGTACAGTTGCTTATAAATGTATATGATGTAGTTGATTATATGTCAGCAAATAATTCATTTAATTGTGGCTCTTCTGTTTAAGCTATGTGGCATTCTTTGATAAATGTTAGTTTATTTTTTTCCTCTATTTTTGAGTCTAATTGAAGGAAACACTTGATGGGTATGGATATCACTGCTTTATAGTTCTGCCTTTGATCTTTAGGTCTATAACAAGTGTATTTAATATTGATTCATCTAATGCCTTCTTTATGCATGGTAACTTCCCTTACATTGAAATCTGCTCTGTCTTAAATGAGTTAAAGTAGCCTGTGCCAGTTTGACTCACTGTTCTCTGTCCACCTACTTTTAACCTGCAAGTGTCTTTAAATTTATGGCGGGTTCCTTTTAAATGACAGAGTTGGCCCTTGTGCTTTGAGCTACTCTGACTATGTCTTTTATTTTCCTTCCTAAAGGACAGTGTCTTTTCTGGGACAATGTCTTTTGACTAGTGCCTCAATTATATAATCAGATTTCTAGTATTTGTGTTGCTTTAGTTCTGTCTCTTCCTTTGTTTTACTTTCTTGTATTCCTCACATGAGTAAAATCAACTGAGTTACCATGTGACTGATTTCACTTAACATAATCACCTCCAATTCCACCCATGCTGCTTCAAATGACAAGATTCCATCTTTTTTTATGGAGGAGTAGTTTTTCATTGTGTATATAGCCTATATTTTCTTTATCTACTCATCTATCATTAAGCACTTAGGTTTCCAATATTTGTACTTGCAAATAATGTTGTGATGGTTGCAAGAGTGCATAAATCCCTTCAACCAGTGTTCTTATATTCTTTGTTTAAACACCTAACAGAAGAATTGTTGGATTATATGGTAGCCAACTTTCAATATTTGAAGTCACTTTGGTAATATAGTTATTTGAAGTTAGTTAGGTAAACTATGAGATGGTCAAGTCATTTTCCATAAGACTTTCCAAGCAGGTGGTTCACAAGTGGAATCAAATTTTTCTTAAATATCACACAGTCCTAGAGAGATTAAAGTGTTACGTGTGCTCCTCCAAGATGTAATAGTCATTTTCCACTGACAAATAAATAATTTCATATAAAGGAGTTAGATATCAAGACCCAGTTCTCTGCACTGTGATCTTGTACCAATCCTACTTCCCCTGTACAATTCTACTTCCCCTGAGGGAAATAATAACTACCCACACATACTCTACTAAACTAATGTTTCTAATAACGTTAAAATGTGTACTAAGCATATTGTGAAATGATCTACAACTGTGGTTTTAGATGACCTCCTCCCTAATACAGTTGAAGGCACTATTATTTCAGAATTAAGTAGTTACAGATCTACATTGCATTCCTTAAATAAAATAACCCTTGAAAAAATTGGCATATCTGGTAACACAGCTGGGTAATGACTAAACAACAACTTCCTGTGTCTGATAGGAAACATTTGCATGGTGAGGAAACTATCAACAATGTGATATTTTCCAGGCAGCAGTTTCATTTTAATATGCATCTGTCTGAATCCCATCCTATTATTCACCACAGTTTTATATTAGTATGTGTGCATATATATACACATGATGATACAAATGCCACATACAAAAGTAGACAGAATTTTTTTAAAGGTGGCATCTGTGTGTTTTACGAGGACTTCCATAAACTGTTAGATGCTGAAATTGTAGAATGCACAAAGGAGATTTTATCATTGTGAATGTGGTACCTTGTAATAAATAACAGAATATATGACAATAAAGCATCTATATTTCACAAATCAAGATTGTTGCATACAGTATTTCAAATCAAATAAATATCTTGTGATATTTTCTGAATTATTGGAAAGTGAATTTATCATTGCAAAGGCACCCAGCATAAAGGTTTTTTGTTTGTCTATTTTACTAGAAATACTATAAAAATGTATCTACTAAGACATTTCTTTGAATGTTATAATCAAGATTTCTATAGGACAGTTTTGACTTATGTGGGTAGAATGCTTCAAATATAGCTTTCAGATAATGCAAATCCATGATCACTAGGCAATTCCTAAGAGGCTTCTATCTACAAGACAATCCCCGTGGCTATGGTGGTTGTTAGTCTTACACCGAGGATACATTATCCAAATATCACAATTATACCTAACCATCATTTTTTAGAAGTTGGTTCTTCTTCATTTAGATTTCTGAATTGAATACCAATTACACTTTTAATTTGTTCTTTAATATAATTTCCTTCTCTACCTTGAATATGTATGTTCTGCTTTTGTAATCTGAATATGGAAATATGGAATTCTGGAGGGCAGAAACTAAATCTAGTATTTCTCTTCAGCACATAGTGCATAGCAAACACACTATAAATGACTCTTCAATGGACAAGTAAAACCAAAAATAAGTGAAACAGCACTAATCTTCTGGTAGTTTTTTTAGTTTGGCACACACTTTGTAAAAACCCCTTTATTAAAATCTTCGAATAATCTTAATTTGGATGTGCCATCTGTTTTCTCCCCAAACTACCTGATACAGTACTTCATGAAGATTGTGATCAAGCTGATTAACATATGGTAAAATGCACATTTGCATAATGTGACAAATGCATGCACCTATAGATCCAATACCACAGTCAAGAGACATTTCACAATCATTGGTCTGGCCTTAACCCCGGAGGTAAATTAGGTCTGTTCTTAAACTTCATAAATTTGCTTCTGGCTAATTTGTCCCATACATTATTTTTAAGATTTTTTTATGACTGTTCAACAATCTGATTACTCAGTAGCTGAATGACTACTTTGGTTGTTGAAAATTCTTGGCTATAATCTTGCTTTCATTTTAAAATAGTTTTCATTTCTTTTGAATGAATATTTACAACTGTTAATCCCTGGTTCAAAAAGAAGTTATATTTAGTCTTCATTAGAAACCACCAAAAAGTTTTGCAAAGTAATTGTCCCAGTTTATAGTGTGCACAATCAATACATGACCAGGCAGATTCACCATATTATTATCAACATGTGCTATGTTCAGTCCTTTATGACTCCTGATTTTAGAGGACATGCAGCTATATCTTATTGTGGTTTTAAATATGCATTTCTCTAATGGCAAATAACATTAAACACATCTGCATGTGCTTATTTTCCTTGTAAATATTATTTTTATTAATATTAGTATTCAAACAACACAAAGTTTTTCTTCAAGTGCTGCCAATTCTTTATAAGTTTTTTTTTTCTTGTGACTGAGTTCTTGTAGCTTTTTATACATTTTGAATATATGTCTTTTGTTAGGTAAAGTACTTTAAATATAATTGTACCATTCTATGGTTTGCATTTTCATTTGCTAATATTGTGCTGATGAATAAATGCTTTTAATTTTGAAGAGCTACAACTCACAATGCTTTTTAAAGGCTAATGCTGTCTGGGTGCCAATTAATAAATATTTTCCAATATCAATTGTTAGACTAATGCGAATGAAGATAAAGTTAAAAACTTACACATTCCTGTAAAAATACATAGTGTTAGCTTTTATATTTACACACATCATCCACAGCAAACCAGCATTTTTATTGATATAGCATGCTGATGGTTTCATTTATCTTTGTAAGTATCAATACATCACTAGCTCTGTCTACCAATAAATCTGTAGTCACATTAGCACCATTGCATTGCTGATAAACCTTTCCCAGTGCCTACCCAGAATCAAAGTTCTACCTTGATTTAATCATCAAAAAACAATTGACTAGAGTTTTTGTAACCTTTGGGTAGATTCCTAAAAGTGGGATTGCTGGATGAAATGGGACAAAAACTCTAATCCTTTATATGGATGTTTATTGCAGCACTATTTACAATAGCCAGGATATGGTAACAACACAAATGTCCCCAAAATAGACAAATGGCACAGAATGCTGTGATACATGTACATGTGGAATACTATTTATCAATCAAAAAGAAAAAAAAAACATATCATTTGCAGCAATATGGATGGGCGGGGTGTGAAGGAATCATGCTAGCAGAAATTAGCCAGAAAGAAAAAGAGAAATACTGGATGGACTCACTTATATGAGTAACAGAGGGAAAACAAAGAATCAAACAGACAAGAAAAATTTAAAACTAACTTTTAGCAAAATTGAAGCATAGAGCACAAGAGAGGGAGGGGGAATTGGGTGTGGAGGGGGCACAAAAGACTAAGACGATGGTTCACCATGGGTGATAAGGTGGTAGAAGAACCTAGGGGTAGATAATGATATAAAATAAAATAAATAATACAACAAAACAAAACAATTGATTGCATCTATAGATGTATATTGGATCTTAACTTGCTCCTCTGTTCTGTCTAGTCCAAGGTTAATACAATAATCATTATTAGGAGGGTTGGTAGTAAATTCTTCAATAAGGTTAGAGTTTACTGACTTTGTACCTTCTTTTTCAATATTACTTTGGCTGGACTTTGTTTTTCATTTCATACAAATGTTAGACTCAATTTCTAAATATTTACCTAAAAGCTTTTTGGATTTTTAACTGGGATTCCACTGAAACTCTAGGTTTAATTTGTAAAACAGTTCAAATCTTAATAATTTTCCATGCAATTTGCCATGAACGGCATAGATTCAGGCACTAATGTAGGTATTTCATAATGACCTCATCCATGACTCTTTTTTTTTTTGAGACTAGGTCTTCCTATTTTTGCCTGTGGAACCGCAGGCTCTCGTTGCCCGGGGTACCATAGACTCAAGCAATCCCCAGCCTCAGCTTCCCAGGTAGCTGAGATTACCATGCCCAAATAACTGAGCCACCACGCCCAGCTACTTTTTTGGAACTAGGTCTCCCTAAGGGCCCCAGGCGGGACTCGAACTGCGATCCCTAGCCCCAGCCACTTCATAGGCTGAAGCTTACAAGCATGAGCCACCATACCCGGCCTTCATCCATGACTCTTAACCAATCTCTAGAAATAGAAAATTGAATGTTTTCTCTTAATGTAGAAATTAAATATTGTTAAAATTTTTGCCTCCCCAAGAGAAAGATATAAAAGGGATACAAATAGGAAAAGAGGAAATGAAGTTATCATTATATGCAGATGATAGGATTCCTTATGTAGAGAACCCCAAAAAATCTACAGAAAAACTTTTTGAAACAATAAACCAGTTCAGTAAGGTAGCCAATTACAAAATTAACACATAGAAGTCAGTAGCCTTCCTATATGCAAAAAGCCAAGCAGAAGAAAAAGAAATCAAAAAAGCCATCCCATTCACCATCACACCAAAAACAACTAAATACCTGGGAATAAACCTAACAAAGCACATGAAAGAACTATATAAAGGAAACTTTAAAACACTGCTAAAAGAGATAGAAGAAGACATAAAGAATGGAAAGACTTTACTTGCTCATGGATTGGAAGAGTTAACATAATCAAAATGGCCATGCTACCAAAAGCAAACCATAGATTCAATGCAATCCCTATAAAAATTCCAATGACATTCTTTAAAGAGATAGAACAAAAAATACAGAAATTCATATGGACTAACAAAAGACCTCGAATATAAAAAAAAAACCCTCCTGGCCATAAAAAAAGAGAATGGAGGCCTAACTATTACAGATTTCAAGTTATACTACAAAGCCATAGTAATTAAAACAGCATGGTACTGGTACAACAACATACAATCAGATCAATGGAACAGAATTGAGAGCCCGGAAATAAAACCACATATATATAGTCAACTAATCTTTGACAAAGGAGGGAAAAACTTACATTGGAACAAAGCCTCTTCAATAAATTATGCTGGGAAAATTGGACTAAGATCTGCAAAAAAAAAAAAAAAGGACCAAGACAACATCCTCACACCATGTACAAAAACCAATTCAAAATGAACAAAAGACTTAGATGTCAAACCTGAAACCATAACATACATAGAGGAAAACCTGGGCAAAACCCTCCATGAAATACAATTCAGAAATCCCTTTTTGGAAACATCTGCAGATGGCAAAAAAATGAACGAAAACATAAACAGATGGGACTACATCAAATTAAAAAGCTTCTGTACAGCAAAAGAGACAACAGAAAAAACTAAAAGATGCCCAACCAAATGGGAAAAATATTTTTCCCTCCCCAAGAGAGATAAGGGTTTAATAATGCAGATTCACAGGAACTTACACAACTAAGAAAAGCAAAACAAGAAACCCAATCAAAAAATGGGGAGAACTAAAAAGACATTTCTCCAAAGAAGAAATACAAATGGCCAACAGGCACATGAAAAATTGCTCAATGTCACTGGAATCAGGGAAATGCAAATCAAAACCACAATGAGCAATGAGATACCACCTTATACCAGTAAGAATGGCCCACATCAAAAAAAAAAAAAAAAAAAAAAAACAGGCAACAAGTGCTGGTGAGTATGTGGAGAGAAAGGAACACTCCTACACTGCTGGTGGGAATGTAAGCTGGTCCAGCCACTATGGAAAGGAGACCTCAATGTGGGTGCAAAAGGATACCTGTGTTCAGATGTTTATTGCAGCACTGTTTATAATTGCAAGGACATGGAAACAACCCAAATGTCCCAAAACAGATGAATGGATGAAGAAGATGTGGTATATAGACACAATGGAGTATTATTCATCAATTAAAAATGACACATTTGATGAACTTATGGAAACATGGATGTACCTAGAATAAATCATACTAGCAGAAAGGAGTCAGAAAGAAAAAGACGGAAACCAAATGCTTTCACTAACATATGGAAAACCAAATGAAAGTACACAATGGGAAGGTGGGGACCAGCTGGAGTGGTCAGAGAGGGGAGTTGGTGGGTGACCCCCATAGATTAAAATTATGTGAAATATATATATATATATAAATTATCTAATAAAAAATTGCCTTTCCAAGTCGGTGCTTTTAAAATCTAGTTACCAATTTTTTATTTATCAACTAAAGCTACATTCATAGGTAGACACAGATAACTTTTAAATTTGATCATATAATGCTTATACTTAGAAATTATTCATCCCTTATATTCATCCAGAAAGTATACGATTAAAAAAACATAAGGGACAAAATTAATCACTTTTATTTTGATTCACAACACTCACAGAAACCAATTAGCGATATTGGCAAAGATTGAAAAAAAAAAAAAGAAAAACAAGCCTCATGGTAAATTAATAATACTATGCATGTGCTTAAAAAATGAGGTGATTTTTGTATGGTGATTTTGTATGTATAGTCGCTTACAAATATCAGGTCTTCCACGTTCTACCTTCTACCATGTTAACATTGATTTTTACATCCAAATGCATTTAACTATAACATTAACTTTTCTGGTCTCTGGTCCCTGGTATCTGAAAAGGAAGCTTGAATTTTATGTATGGTAACATAAAAGCCCTTTTCTAGAATTTTCTAATGGAAAATATCTAAATTCCTTCACAACTATAACCTCTTTCTCCTGGTATATGATTTACAAGGTCTGGGTAGAGAAAGTATATCTTCTCCATTACCATATTTAATAATTGTTCAGTTCTTTTGATTATGATGTATTTCATAATGGAAGTCTAAATCTATGTCTACCCGTTTGACCAATTTAATTGTCTCTCTTTGCACACTTTCACAGTCATAATTTGAAATAACCTGCAAGCACTATGCAGTGAAGTTCATGGGACTTGCTTTGAAATTCCTACTAGATTTTCATGAGAATAAAACAGCAGACAGCAAGAGAAATAATATGTCTACATAAATCCTGAATGAAATCTGGAGGGGGAAATGAAACAATAACCTAGAGTAGTATTTTATTAATTATGTCTCCTATGCATCACTGACTTATAGCTATGTATTATATTACTGTGAAGCCTAAAATGATTACTGTTGTATTGATATATAGTCAATAGATACGACTGAGGAAGAGTGATAACTTCAAAAAAAAATAGTTTGGCTGAAAACCTCTTGATTAACTTTGGATATTTTTTCAAGGTTCAATAAATACTGATATAATGTTTGACTTTGCACATATTTTTAAAAGACATTTACTTGAGTTGCTTTTTCTCTGATTGTTTTGGGTTTTAGAGAGTTTGCAAGAGAATTGTGATAATGGATATTCACTCTCACAATTGCAACAGCTCCCAATCAAACATAAACGATGCTTGAGAACAGAGAATGTGCCAAACTCATGTTTTAAGTCTCTTGGTGCTTTAAAAAGTATTAATTTTGATAGTACAGAGTAACTTCCCTGATGGAACTGAGATGCAGGTAGCCTCCACACTGAATGTTTCTTGCCTTTGAAAATTGAGTCCTTAATCCAAAACTTTCTACTGTCAAAGGACTATGCTCTATTTTTGCATTAGGCACAGACAGAAACACATTGTCTCTGTCAGATTACAGGGCTATCATTTAGTGACTCTGAGTACAGAATTATAGCTGGGGTCCTCATGGGCTGAAAGTAATTACTTGAATTAGCACTAAATTAATTAGTTACCAAAACTCAACAATCCTATAAGGGCATCTTCAATTTCCTGTAGAATTTTGTTCATTGTATGTACCTTGGCACCTGTGTATAAAATGCACCCAATTACCACAGTAATCTAATGCTTGAAAAAGAAAAGAGGTATCTTATAAAAAGTCTGACAACAATAAAGTACTAAAGAAGCCATTTCAGTAGCTACTATATTAAATTTCAAGGATAATATTAAAATAATTAACGTACATAATTTAAATACTTATAACTGGTATTCCCTGTTTCAGAAAATTAAAAAAGATAACAAAAGAATCAATGAATTATAGAAAAAAAATTCATCCAAAATGCTGAACTGAAATTAGACCCTACCCTATCTTTTGCCATTTCTGTAATAAAGTATCAATAAGAACATTTTCCATTGGTTTATTTTAATCAGAAAAGAATACTTCATTATCACCTAACAATCAGATGCTGCTCCCATTGTTCTCTTTAAAATATACACTGCAATTAAGAAAAATTGTTATTTTTCAGAAGGTAAATATACCTTTAGACATACACAACTTTTTTTCAATTTTGAAATTAAATAACCAATCCTTTATTTGAAGTATTTATCATTGAGTTATTTCATTGTTGACAAAAGCAGAAATTTCATACAATTTTGAAATCTGTGACCTCAGTCACTTGTTTACTGTTAAGAGTAAGGTTGCAAAAATTCTTTGAGATAATTTGTTTTTAGCAGTTCTTTTATTGATTTACAAAGAAATTATCAATTTTATCAATAAAAGTTAATCACAAAAAATACAACTTTCAAGCCAAAAAGATTGATATCAATATAACAATGAAAATTTGGGGAAAATTTACTTCCAGGATCCATTAGACAGCAGGACTCAGGCGAATATACAGAGAAATTCTGACTCAAACTAGTAAAATAGAAACAGAAACCTTTCAGGGCACCACATATTCTTGATAAATAAGTGTGAAACTGCCTCTTTTAATAAACTGGGCCCAAAGTGGGAAACTGTTGAGAAATCATTTCCCTTTTCATTTCAGAGTGGTTGGGAGAATAAAGAAAAGGCCCACAAATGTAGGTTGAGGATTTCAATGTGAGGAAATTTCCCAAAAGCAAATAAAATGGTGTTACATTTCTCTCTCTCTTTAAATTTTTTTATTGCAGTAACATTGGTTTGCAACATGGGTTTTATTTCAAAATACTCATTGGTATAATCAAGCTATGTATGTTATTCTTTTCTGTCATCTGGAAGGAATAGTCCATCCTTTCTGGAAAGAGATAGTCTGGTATCATAAAAGGACATGGCAATAAAAATAAAAGTAGCTTCTACATAGATATCCACAATTTATTTATTTTTTTAAGGGAAGAGAAATTTTATATTATCTACAGTAAAATTTTTAGTATCAGTCACTTTGAATTCTTTTAGATTGTTCTATCTATTCATGTTTACTATTCCAGCAATCTATTATTCTTTCTTTTTTTTTTTTAATTTTAAGATTATTTATTTTGTTGTTTAGGTCACAACCTCTGTAAGGTGTTTTTTGGGATGCCTCCCTATCCCTCTTTCCTCTGGTGCCCCTTCCATTCTCTCAAACCCCACTCTTTGTTGTTTACTAGTTGTGTTCATTAGTCTCTTTCTTTCCTTTGGCAGCGTCAGATATCCACAATTTAATAGCAGAATCAGACATCTATGAACTATAGGCCCTAGACCTATAACGTGAAAATATCTAACGAACATGAAGCTCTTCTAAGATAGAGTGTGGAGATCACCTAGCATATATTTAGTATATCCCAACGATAGGTGTTTTCATGGTATTTCTGGACTCCTGGTTTTATAGGCATACTTAGGAGTTGCATGTGGGAAAGAAGAAGAAATGAGATGGAAGAGATTGATAGCGATCTGTGAGTCTAGCCCACAGAATGAGGATCCTGGGAAGCATGTCCAGGTCCAACTTTAATGAAGTTATGAAGCCCCGTATATATGCTGGCAGAGAAATGACTACAATGAGCTAATGAGGAAGTAGTAACTTGATTCCCAAGTGTACCTAACACACAGAAAGGGTACGGGTGATAACGAGAATTTACCTGTGGGGGTAACAGTCATTTACTACTAGGTCATATGTTTCTTGGGACATTACAAAGAGGTTAGGAGACTGTGTTACAGGTGAGGGACATGCCATCACCCACCTTCTAGTGTGCCAGAGGGGGCTGGAGAGACAGAAGATGTTTCTCTTATCTAAAGTTTATCTCTCAACCTGCATCACCACATTCCACACGTATATCCATGATCCCTTCTCGATTTTCTCCTGGGATATTACTGCAACTGTGTTTTTCATGTAAAACTAACCATCCCTGCCCCTTAATGTGCCCCATAATTGAAATGAAATAAAGGACATGGTAAACTTTCAGAAGAACTCAAAACACAACATCAGCATTGAGGATCAGCAAGTCATCTGTCTCGAGTCGATGCTGCTTCTCAAATGTGAATTTGATTTAAAAATGAAAATACAGCCCAATCATTAATCACTATTTATTCATGTTTCACAATGTGGAAAAAAATCTCATTGCACAATTTCTAAAATGAAGTTATCATAAACACATATTTTTGGGCTATTAAGCTAATAAGAAATAATTTGTGTATTCTAGTAATTAGAGTTGCTTTGAGACCACACAATGCTTTTTGTCTTTCCGTTTTGAGCAAACCATTTTTATGCATCATCTTCTTTGTATTCTTTCAAACTGATGTAAACTCATTCAAACTAAAACTTTCCTGACCCCAAGCAGTATGTTTATATTATATAATAATGAAAACAAAACACAATAAATTGTGTAAGAGAATATTAAAATATAGTATCAGAAGGACTCATTGGCAATCAAATGTCTTATCCAATCTTAAGAAGAGCCACAAAGTGAAAGCTTCTTATGGTTCATTATTATTATTACTAATAAAATAAATAATAGCAGTAACAGCATCCTATACTTAAACAGAATTTAATAGTACATTAAATAGTATATTTTACAGATCTGTTGACATACCTATGCTGGGGATATAATAAGAAAATATAAAACAGGAAATAACATGTGACCGCACTACCAGAAGAGAGTGCACTACAGCTTTCCAAAAAAAGTTCAAATGTCCTGTCATTGCATGCAAGTCCCTTCACCAGCGGCTCAAAGTCAGGCTTGGGTGACCTCTCCACAGCTCTCCACATAACCACTGTTCCAGCTCCCGTAGATGTCCCAGACACTACAAGGATCCATGGAATTCCACATCTTTGGACTATTATCCACTGTTATCCATGCTGAAATAAAGATACCTCCTCCTTATTTAAATCAGCCCAAACCACATCCACACCTTTCCCCAGGGAAAGCTGTCCTTTCTGTTTTCCTCAAAGCATACCCATATCTATGTCTGATTTTTCAGAATTTTTTTGAAGCAGTTCTCAGAGAACCTACAGAAGGAAATGTTTTCCCCAGCAATAATGCCATGTCTGGCTGGCTGGTCTCTGTGCTCTCTAGCTATCCCCTTGTCCTGAAGAGGGCAGAACTTTTGTTAAAAATCCAGAAAGGATCCTATCACCTGCCATTTAAAAAGTATCCCAACAAGATGAAACATTTGAGCTCTATTCTTCACTCTCTGTATTTCAGTCATACTTGTCCTCTGTTCATTCCTCACAATCATTAAATCCCTTCCACATCAAGGTCTCCTTATGTGTGAAAGTCACCAAAAAATTAAGGAACCTGAATCTCTGCTCAACTTAGTGCCATTATATCAACAATCAGACTTATTTGAGCCATTTATTTTTGCTGCTGCTTACATGCACTTAATAAGTACTAACACAGGCTCTCCCAAGATACAGTTCATAAAGGAACATCTTTTTTTCCATACTCTGAATACTAAATTAGGGTGATCAGGCTCAAATGGAGAAAGCAGGAAACACAGGCAGCCTTAACAAGAAAAAAAGTGTTCAGCAGGTTACCACTACAGGAATTCTGAGTCTCTGAGACAAGCAAACAAATTACTAATCCAGTGTAGTGGACTGATGGGAATTCTGTAGAGATGATAAATAAATCCATGCACAATTTTATTCACTCCTCCTTTCAGTGGTCACAGAAGTCCTTACTAAGGGATCTTGCATGGAGCAAGCTAAACATGGTCTCACGGTTCTTCTCAGCCCAGTGGCCTACAGACTGTGTTCCCAACTGACCACCATTGTCTTCAAGATGATGCATATTGGTATCTTTATTCTCATAGGTAGGGATAGAATCAACCGATAGTTGAGCTCTTTTAGTAGTTAGATTCAACAAGCAATTCATGACATTCATTTTTATTAGTGCAGTCATCCACCACTTAAAATGAATAAACTAATCTCCCCATGAGTGTTTCTCTGTACATTTTATCTTGAATCATTTCAACCTTTCTCTAAGATTTTTTTTTTAATTTTACATCTCAAAAAAAGTATTTGTGCTTAGCACAAGGAGTAATCCGAAGTGTAAAAGTTCCTCCTTAAAATTAGAGAAAGTAGGGAAGATGCTGCTCCTGTAAAATACATAACTGACCTGAAACATACAGATTTCTTGGGAAGGTGATTTATCTGTATTAATCTGAACTTCCTAAAATCCAATTGATGAACTAGAGGTCAGCAAAACAAGGCCTTGATGCTGTAGATCATAGAGGTCAGAAATTAAAGGTCATATATTGCCCCTACCAACCACCACACACAGAAGATATATGTGGTTCTTCTCTAGAGGCTACATTTTATCAGTTAAATAAAAATAACATGGTTTAGAATGGAAGTATATATGTGCACAGTAACATATATGTTAGCATATATTGTGTAATTTATAATTGCAATTAGTTATTGAAAGTCAATTGGAATCATGGTATGGAAATACTATATTTACATAATAAAACTATAACATGAGTAGTTATAATTATATAATGCAATATCATGTGTTATAGTTATATATTATGATTCATGATATACTGATATACAGCAAAATCTTCAATTATGTATTGTATAGCATATAATACAAGCCATTATAAGTTAAATAAGATAGATCTGATAAGATTGGGAGCCTCCAGGGTTGTATGGCTATAGACTAAAATGAGATAGATCTGAATTGAGAAATGAGAACTGAACCAGGAATAATTAATAATTCAGAAACAGATCCAAGCCTCACTATAAATTGAATATATCATAATGGTAGCATTCCAAAGAGTGGGGAAGATGAACTTAAATAAGTTACCTTGAAACAATTTTGAAATTAGAATGTTATTTACATATATTTGTATTTACATGTTTATTTACATACAAATGAAACTAATCCATAGACTGAAGATAAATATTAAATTATTGGAAGAATATTTCCAAAATTTCACATAAACCATTTGGAGTGGAGAGTCAAAATCAAAGGAACAAAACGAAATTATCAAGTACATAAAATATAAAAACAAGTCAATATTATGGAAGATACAGTAAACAGAGTTCAAGTGCAGGTTGTCAATATGGAGAATATGCTACAATATGGAGAAAATGCTACATAGTTAAAAGACAACTGAAATATCCCAATATGCAAATTGCTATCATGCAATTTTTAAAAAAGAAAACAGAAATAGAATGGGCAGCCCAGATAGTATCCCCTGCTGTCCCTCCCTCCCTAGCTAATCTTTGTTCTTGTCTTCATGCCTCTATATCAAGATATGAGGCCCACATTCATTACATCAATTGGCCCCTTGGCTTCTGGTGGAGACAATGGAAGACAATGAGTGGAGCCACTGAAAGGTTCTCTAGAAAATGAGTATGGGGGAAAAGTGAAGAGTTTTCCCAGTCCTCCTACCTCCAGCTATCTTCTTGATCCCCCTGAGATTACCAATGGGTGGCTGTGTCCCACCACCTAAAACCACAAGCCCTGCCAGGTAGCCCTCCCACTGGTTTTCTTAAACCACAGGTTTTCCAAGTGCAGTTCAGAGAACCCCCAGTGATCCTCTAACACTTTCAGAGATTATAGGAGGTCAAACTTATATGCAGGATGATATCAAGTTGGTATTTACCTTTTCCACAACAGAATGTATGCACAAGAAAATGCACAGCCTTGTATTATTAAACTAGATACTATAGAGACTTATAAAACTACAAAAAAATTCAACTCTGCTTGTTGACCATGTTCTGGAAAATGCAGTTCTAGTTTATAAATTATGTTTCTATGTTAAGATATCAAGGGTGATTAAATTTTTAAATGAGATGTACACATTATAATACTGAATTGTAAAGCCTAACACGCTACCATAGATAATTCATGTGAATCAGAACTCAATGAGGCCCTTTAAAAATTTAAGAAAATAAAGTGACCTACACTCAGAAAAATTTAACAACCTCTATCTAAACATTGTGCTGAGTTTAAAAGGGATCCTTTTAATTTGTGGATCATTTCACTGCATAAGAGAATTGCATTTCAACTTTAATAATTAAATGTTTGTGGTTTCATGCCAATGACTTTCCTGTAAGTGGGTGTTGATATCTGTACTGGTGGGGTCTTCCTGCAGTTAGGGTTCATGGGTTCTTATCCATTATAAGTGAAAAAAAAAACAAGGCCCTCCATGAGGATTCACACACCCTTTTGCACAAAGCTGCTTCCCAGAAAGGGTGACAGTACACAAGGGTAGGTAATGGCGAGAATCTAGTGCTCTGAAAATAAAGCAGACAAGTGGCAGGAGGACAACTGCGGAAGTCTACTTTGATCAATAAAAAGCAGTGTCCTTAAACTTTACCAGCTCCAGCCAAATCTATTTTTTTTTTGCCAAGAGTAAGGGAATTTCAGCATCTAGAATTCACCCGAAAACATTTAATAAAACAGAGTGATTTTTGAGCCCAAATACTTAAAATCCTCTTGATCAACAGAAGAAAGAATGGAAGTATTATAATCCCAGATTTCAAACTATACTACAAAACCACAATAATTAAAACATCATGGTACTGGCATAAAAAGAGACAGACCAATGCATCAGAATTGAGTAACCAGAAATAAAACCACACATATATGGTCAACTAATCTTTGACAAAGGGGCAAAAAATATACACTGAAACAAGGACAGCCTCTTCATTAAATGGTGCTGGGAAAACTTGAACATGACATGCAAAAAAATAAACCAAGATAATACCCTGACATCTTGTATAAAACTCAAATTAAAATGAATAAAATATTTGGATATAAGACCTGAAATCACAAAATACATAGAGGAAAATCTGGGCAAAACCATCCATGAATTGTGCTTTAGAAATCCATCTGTGCACACATCTACAGCTGGCAAAAACAAAGGAAAACAAACAGCTGGGCCTATATCAAACTAAAAAGCTTCTGTACAGTAAAAGAGACATTAACCAAAACAAAAAGAAACCCAACTGACTGGGAGAAAATTTTTACTCTCCATACAAGTGACAAGGGTCTGATAACAAAGATACACAAAGAACTCACACAACTTAACAAAAATCAAAGCAAAAGCCGAGTCAAAAAATGGAGAGAATAACTAAAAAGACACTTCTCCAGAGGAGATACAGATGGTTAATAGGCATATGAAAGAATGCTCTACATCACTAATAATGAAATGAAAGGAAAATGAAAATCAAAACCACACTGAGATACCATCTTATACCAGAAACAATGGCCCACATAAAAAAGGGGGGGGGGACAACAACAAGTGTTGGTGTGGATGTGGAAATAAATAAACACTCTTACACTGCTGGTGGGAGCACAAACTGGTCCAGCCACTATGGGAAGCTGTGTGGAAGAACCTCAAACAACTGAATGTGGAGTTACCATTTGCCCCAGCAATCCCACTACTGGGAATCTACCCAAAGGAAACAAAAACATTCATAAGAACACCTGCACTTGCATGTTTATTGCAGCACTATTTACAATTGCCAAATATGGAATCAACCCAAATGCCCCAAAACGGACAAATGGCTGAAAATGGCATGGTATATTTGCACAATGGAATATTATTCCTCAAAGAAGACAAACTTATGTCATTTGCAGCAACATGGATGGAGCTAGAAGGAATCATCTTAGAGGAATAAGCCAGAAATTAAAAAAGAGAAATATGGGATGGTCTTACATGACCACATGAGGGATACAGGAAAAACAAACAAACAAATGCTTAAGAAAAATTGAAAACTACTAACACAACTAAAGCACAGAACAAGAGAGGGGGAGGACAGAGAGAATGGGGGTGGGAGAGGGCACAAAAGACTAAGACTGGTGTATGGGTGGTAAGGTGACAGGAGGGCACTGGGGTAGACAATGATGATGATTATGATCTATGTATTTAGATATATAAATACAAACAATAAAAAGTGAAAAAAAAATAGGGTGTTTTTCTATTAACAGTCCATGGATTTTTTTTGAACTCATTTATTGAGCAACATATTTGATTCTATGTGTTTTCTCCATAACTCTCCAATATCAACAACTCTGGTAATTATTAATTATTAGTAAAGTGAGACCCTCAAATCCCTGTACCTGTTCTGGTCGTTCTGGTCTTATTTGCATTATTGATGCAGGTGACAATTACCTAACTGTCAATAAAATTGAAACTTCGGTGTGATGGGAGCCATGGAAGTCATTAGATGGGGAAAACACAGCCATTTCCAGATCTTAATGCATGTTTTAAATCATCTCCATGGGAACCAGCATTTGGCATAAGGGCCACTGTTATGAAAAACAGTCAGAAGGCAGCGTCTCCCAAGCCAGATGGTTAATTTGTACCAAGGGGAATGTAATAAGGAGGAACTGGGTTATAGAACCCCTAAAACCTTTGATAATGGATGCCAGTGAACTCAGTCAGTGGGCCCTCTTCCAGCTCTCTGCCAATGCTAATATCTGTGACAAGAGCATAACCCACTGAAGGAGGAAAGAGTACTCTTTCCAAGAGTCTAAAAAGGAAGGTAAAGGCCATATCTAAAGAATGAGAGCAACCAGATCCAGGCTGGTCCGGGCAGGAACATGAGGGTCCAGAACCTTGAGATCTCAAAATAAAGTTACGTGACAGAAGCAGTGAGATGAGAGCGAAAGTTGTTGGCTTACATTTCCAGAGCAATTAGAACACACCAAATGATCCAGATGAACTTTCAGCGCACCTTTGAGCCAGCACTGAGCAAAGTCACTTTTCACTGCATACAATCTGAACACTGTCTGATTTTAGGACTAAAAGGAACTCAAAAGACGCAGTAAGTTACTCCAAGCCACATTGCAAGTTATTGACATAGTTGGGACATGAACCCTGGACTGAGATTTAGGCTAATCTGTCCAATGAGATGTATCTGGACATTCTGCTCCTCAGAGAAAGTACTGGTTCTTACCTTAAAGGAAATTCTTGGAACAACTATTTTCCAGGAACTTTTTGTCAAATTCTTATGGAATGCTCTGTGCTTACCATCTCTAGAGTCAAAAGCTGGGTCCCAGAATTTAAACTGAGGTTAGTGTAACCTGAAGAAATTACCTACCAAGATACACAAACCCCAACACACATGATAGGGTATCACTAATGAAAAAAACATCAGTATATGAAGGTTTATTTCTTGAAACCATGAATTTAAATTTGTTGTATCCTTGAGAAAAATCATTTTCTTCATATCTCTGTTCTCCAAGGTATTGAAATGGGTTCAGTGATTACTGTCTGAAAAGGGTATAATGAATTTAATTAATCTTTTAATGATGAGAACACATATTACCAAGAAAAAAAAAAACAGTTTCATGAGAAGGAACACACTGACCGCAAGGCATAATTACCCAGTGTATATTTTCCCCTTTATCTTTTCCTTTTCATCACCATTTACTGATTGTATTAACCAAATATCACATAATCTTATTTTAGTATGAAGCTAAAAGGAAAGGACAGTACTTTAGTATATAGATGAAACATGTTTGGTGGACAGCAAAACACAATGTTTATCTGAAAATTTCTTATCATGAGAAAAATAGATGCTTGGTTCTCATTTTTCTTCTCACTGCTACTAGAATTACCTGTAAAAGCCATCCACATACCTATTGCTTTGTAAGTCTAAACTGTAATATAGAGGAAAAGGCCCACTTTGCATTAGCTTAGCTGTTAGAGAACACAATAAAATTGATAACATGTTTTTGTGAGTATTAACTCTAATAGAAAACTTTGACTCACCCCCCCCTATACTCATTGAAACTGCCAACAAGGCAACTTTACCCCTGTAGTAGCTACAGACTACAAGAGAACTGCTCCTACTACCATGACTTATCCATTGTCAGTGCTCTCAGTGGGCTTTTCTGGAACATTCCAGCACAGCAGGCATTGCTTTGTGCCTCAAGCCATCATTTAATGTAGAAAGTTGTCATGACAGACTCTACTTGGGAAAAACCATTGATGATTGGTACCCAAAGGTGACTCCTGTGAAAGCAGGTCTTTAAAGCCAGATCCATTGTCTGTAGACTCATTAAGACTTAAAGGGCACATCTGTTTCAGAATTCTCACATCAGATTTGGTCACAAAGAAGGCTGATTAGTAATTGTTTAAAGAGTTAGTCATGTAAGTAAAGAAAGTAAATGCTTTTCAGATGCATTGAATCCCTCCTCCAATGGTCATCATGTCCTCTTGCTATATGTTTAAAGATATCTGTGGGGTTTCCTTGCGCATGACTGGTCCTAGAGGTGAACAACAAAGATGGATCCAATCTGCAAGGGAGCCCTCCAAGGCTGGCCCTAGAAGACTTATTCTCATCATGGCATTCCTATCACCCCTTCAATTATGCACAGGAGAATGTTTGCTGCTGGCTCGTCCTCTTCATGAGTCACCAGCAATACCAACACGATACACTTTGGGGATCTTTAATCTCTCTTCTCAAACATGTACAATCCCTAGCCCCCAAACATGGCCCTTTCTCTCAGGCTCTACTCTTCTCATACATCCTCCTCCTCCTCTATTATCAGAGTTAAACTTTCAGCTTGAATCAGTGGGGTCCAGCCACTTGCATCCTGAGCACCAGCATGTTCAGGCAGCAGCACTTGCAGTAGCAGTACTGCACTGAATGTATAACTACATTTTCAGCACAGTGTCCCCTAAATCCCACAGAGCAAAGCTGATTTACCCAATTTAGAGCCTGAGCCACCATCTGAAGAGGCACACCCCTCTCTAACCCTAAGATGCATTTAGGAGATAATCCAGTGATTCCACTGAGAAGCAACTGTCCCTCAGGTCATTGCAATAATAATGGAGATGGTTAGAAATGGTAGGATTTTGAACATATCTGAGGATAGAGTGAGCCAGATTTGTGAATGGGTTGGATATGGGGAATGCCAAAAAGAAAGGAGACAAGGGTGCTCCCCTACCCCTCCCATGTATGTGATCTGAGCTAATGGGAAGGTTGGACTTGCCATTTGTTGAGATATAAAAGATAAGCAGATAACATGTTGGGGGAAGGGGTGGATACCAAGATTTTGGTCCTGAAAGTGTTAAAGTTACTTATCTGATGTATCCATGAGGCTAGATGAGATGATCAAGCAGGTAAATGAAGAACCAAAGACCAAGGACTGAACCTGGGACACTGGTACATGAGAAAGCAGAAGGATGTAGGAGCACCAATGTCAGAGACTGAAAAAGAACAACCACTGGTGCAAGAGGAAAATGATGCCTGTCTGGCACCCTGAACCCCCAGTGAAGATGGTATAGACAGTATAGATTTGAGAAAGTGGAGACAATGAGAACAGATACTTCTTATACACAGTTTTAAAAGGGATTTCAAGTGCTCGTTTGTGGATTAAAATGGAAGAACTTTTTTTAAAAAATAAGAAAGATAAAATACATATCCCCCGGGAATTATAAAGATGTGAAATTTATATAAACTAAATTATTTAATAAAATTTTTAAAATGACAAAAAAAATCCCTGTACTGTGAAAGCATCTGTAGAAAAGTGGAATCTCAGTGATGTGCTGGCAGGAAATGGCACCTAGTACTTAAGAGGCAAGACAGAACACAAAAATGGCCTCCTATTCAGTGGGCACAGTAGGAGAGGTAGATATGGTAGAGCAAGTCTGCAGAAATCCTCTTGGACTACTCTTATCTGCTCAGGAAGGTGTGGAGTACACGCATCAGCTGTGCAGAAAGGTAGAGCAGGAAGAAGCTATAGAGATATGAGCAGAGACAGAAGGGTGTGAGATTGTGACACAGCATAACGGGGAGTAGACTGACTAGGGAAGTGCAGTGTGATTGTTTTCTTAAAGAGAGAGGGCTTACTGTAACAGCACTAATCAGTCAGAGTAGCATAGACCTAGAATCTACCTTTTCAGAGGGACTGTGCAGGATAGCAGTATTGCTTTCATGGCTACAAACGGGAAAGATCGCTGGAAACAGCCCATGGGAAGGGACAGCTAATAAAATGTTTATAACAGTTTGTAATAATCTGGAGACTGTGATGACTCCAATGCTGTGTGGAAAGGACAAAAAGTCACGGCTTTTTATGAGCTGTGAGAGCTTCTCATTTAAAGACAAGAAAATAGGAAAATAAATAAAAGTTTCAAGAGAATATGCCCAAATCTAAATAGTCACTATTTTGAGGGATGAGGTTATAGGTATTTTGCCTTACACTTTCCTATGTTTAGCTTGTTACTTATATAATGGAGGAGGGGAAGGAATTGAAACTGGGTGCCCCTCCCCCATCCCTGGGGGCATAGCAGTTAAAAACTGGTGGAGGAAACAGCTGAGGGAGGATTTGCACGAGAAGCAGAAACACCATGTGAAGCTGAGAGCTTAGAGGTTTTGGCACCTGGAGAAGGACGTGGGAAAAGAGCCTTCCAGAGAGGAGAGAAGAGAATGGCAGGCAGGTAAAGAGTAGCCCAAGTGACCAGACTGGGCAGAAGTCCCCTGGAGGAGTGAGCTGGTGGTGGTGAGGAGTCATGGTGGTCAGCGGAAGAGTGGCCAGTGTGGAGAGTGTGATGCCACAGCCAGGTGGCCTGGAAAGCTGGAACCTTCAGGATACTGAAGAGAGAAGAAGAAAAGAGAAGATGCCAGAGAAAGGCTGGACTTTGCAGAGTGCCAACCTCTGAGGTCTGGAGGGGCAAAGGGCACCATCTTGGAGTGTGTCTTTGGGACCTTTGGGACTGAGAATGGTATCTGGGGTAAGATAACTGCCATTTGTGACTTTAAGGACTTTTTGTTTTTCCTGTGAACTCCCTTGTTAATAAAATACCTTGTTAAACTGCATTTTGAGTGGCAACTGCTACACGTGGGTGATAAAGACCTGGGACCTATAAGTTGGAGGCTTTTGCCTCCTATTTGACCCTATTTCAGAATGTCAAGTAGATTTCAGGGACAAAAGTAAAAAAACTCTCAAAGAACTACTCCAACTACTTGAAAAAGCTACATGAATAGCTAAGGATCAAAGACATTCCCTGCACAACTGGCACCAGGAAGTTGGATACTTTTTCAATTGCAGGTTGCGGGGTTCCAACCAAGAACCACCGAAGCAGAAGCTCTAGGAGTGAAGCACAGGCATCTGTATTCGAAATACAATTTCAATAAAAGATCCTCATCCTTCCCAAGGTCAGTCCCATCACTGTGCCCTGAATCTCTTCCCCTTTCATGAACCTGCTACTATCAACTAGACCATATGTCTTACAAGGGTGCTCATCCAGGCAGGTTCATCAAGGGCTCTAACAGCATAAAGAAGATCAGAGCCCTTGGCACCATCTTCACAGGATTTTTAATCGTGAACAGGGGAAAACAGCCTGCAGGGATACAGCCACTTCTCTGAGTTCCCCGCCCCCCATGACGCAGTCCTTTTTGCCTTGACTTCTAGGCACAGTTGAGCCCACTTACACATATGTACACCCACCAGGTGAGATGTGTGCAAGCCTTAGGAAGCTACAATACCACAGGTGCTGATCACAGATGCTAATTTCAGAAGGGCATGGAAAGCCCTGCTAACTCCTTCACCCTACACCATCCACTATCTCTCTGCAATTATACATTTCTTGCTCTCAAGTCCATTTTCCCCATGAGGATTTAAATACAACCAGGAAAGTCTTTGTTTAGAGCAAATCCATTTCCAGAAATAGAGGAATCACATACCTCCCTTGAGATGATCCACTAAACCCACTGCCCCCCACCTCAAACCACTAGAGTTTGGGTTCTTTCCCCATTATTCTAAGGAAGATGAATGCCGTTAATGCTGCCTAAGCTGATGACACTTTTCCATCACCATCCAGCTTGGTCTGTTTACAACACATGAACCTAAGTGAATCCTTTCCATAAAAAGTTCTCTTCCATTTGTTTTTTGATATCATGAACATATTTGTGTTTGTGTGGTGTTTCAGGGAGGTAAAATAGTCTCCTGAGTAGGCATACACATTCATCTCTTCAGCAATCCAATCTTGGGATGTTTTTAATACAAATGTCTTGAATAGTCTTGTCACCCTGTATTTTGTTCTCACACAATCATGATGTCAATGTTACGAGAACTCTGTAAATGTGAGTGAATTGGGCAGTTCCATGCATGTGCATAGCAGACAACTACAGAAACCTCTAGTTTTTTTCCACTGTTTACTTCTCTGGAGGAACTATGGGGGTGGGCATTCAGAGGTTATATAGTTCAGCGGGAACACAAAGATTTGCACATAGCTAATGTCATCAATGCATTCTCTCTGACAATTTCTTCCACTATTTGTTTCCAAATAAAACTTGCTTCTGGCTTTATCAATTGATGGACTTTTTGAAGTAACAAAATACACACTCTGGATTTCAGTTACCTCCCATGCATATGACTCAAATTTACATCTCAATATGCATCAGAGTACCTGGCACATGAGATGATAGTACACCTGTGATTTACTTCAGAATGATCCAAGGACACAGTAGGTATAGACAAATGGTATAAACGTCCAAGTTGGCTGTGAACTGATCCCTGGCAAAGATGCAGCATGCCTACTCAGGATGTGATTATTCCACTCTGTCTACTTGAACTGATTTTTGGAAAATTTTATAATAAAATATACTATCTCTGGGTTGTAACGCTTTTCTCTGCTCAACACTCCTATGCCCAATTGCTTAATTCATATTTTCTGCTAGATAACAGTAAACAGAAATAAAAGTAGTTAACATCTACTGAGTGCTTAACAAGCATCCTCTCTCGTGTACGCAGTTTGAATTTCATCCTCTCAAGAACTACACAAGGTGGTTATTATTATTATACATGTTTTACAGAAGAGGAACCTAAGGCACAACAACATTATATAATTTTCCCTGTGTGCCCCATGTGGTTGGTCTAGATTATTTAAATGTAGATGAGTGGAACAGCAAAGGAAAGAAGGAATCATTAAAGAAGTCAAGAGAAAATTATCTATACAATTTAGAATCTTCAGGGAAAGGAAAGCTGTGTAATCTGGTGGGGAATATGAAGGACCTTTGAGCTATCGGTCATGTAGAGTTTCTTTTCTCTTAAATTAAGACTACATGGATGTTCACTAAAGAGCTGATTATGAAGGCAGACATTCACATCCAGGAATATCTCTGAATATGTGGCATGAGGCAAAGTTGAAATATACCTGATATTTGTGAGAAGAAAACAATTCCCATAGCTCTATCTTCTCACAATTATTGTCATGAGTCCCAAGTAGAGCCTGGACATTAAGATCATACTGAATTTACTAGATTCTTCTGGTGAGGATTCCTAAGCTACTTTGCTGTCATTCGGTCACTTGTTCATTTGTCCTCAGTCTATTAGAAATAGGAGACCCATGGAAAGTCACCCATTACAGTACCTCCCTTTTGCAGACACAGATATTGGGCCCAAAAGTCAAACTGGTCTGTCCAAAGCCCAAGAATGCGTTAGTGAAAAAGCAAATGCTTCAACGCATTGACCGGCAGATCATCTCTTTGGCGAAGAGTCCTGATGAACCACCCTGAGTCTTTCCTGTTCAGTAGTAATTAAGTTTGTTTTTTTTTTTTTCTGAGAACAGGACTGCACAAATAGAAACAAAATGCATCGGTCTCCCTTACGTTACACATGGCCACGGGATGCCATTCCAGACAAAAGACAGTGTGTGGCCACATCCTATCCTGGAACTATTTCAAAGAACTTCTGTAAGAGAGAAGGGGAAATAGAGACTGAGATCCCCACCATGCTGTTTTTGTACACCCCTCACACCAGCCCCCTGCTGATGTGTGGTTGCCATCATTTTGACCTACATGATAGGAAAGGAAATGCTGAGGGAGAAGATAACATTCCTGATGGCTTCATGGAGCAGATCAAGGCGGAATTGGCAGTCTATGCAACTGCATGTGAAAGATCTAAAGTTCCATAATGTTTCCTCCACTGGTGCTGGGCACTTCACTGTTACTTACAGTCAAGCTAATCTTCACTGGTTCAGACATTAACTACACACTCTTTTCCTACCTGTCTTATAAAATCTCACAATGTCAAGTTCCTATGCTCTGCACCTCTGGGTTTTGAACATGTGGTTCTATTCTCAACACTGGATTGAAAAGAGAAGCTTCTTTAAGAAAAAACGGTCCAAAGCAAGCTTCAAACTTAAAATATAACTGCCACTGTGAATATGGAAGACCTGTGGGTCGTTTCGAGACAGGAGATGAATTGTTGTAAATGACTCCAGAAAGCTCACCATCTCAGACACTATTTGCAAGAAAAGTTGTTCTAAGAGAAAGTACATTCTTTGTGGCTGAAAGGTCACGTATGGTCGTCTCTCTCCCAAGGGCGTTAGAGGCTGTGAAATAGTTGAAGTGCTTTAACCGTTCAGGAGTAAAACTGCTCCATGAATGTACAGTCATTAGTATCAGCACAAAGAGAAGCTTTGAAAATGAATGTAGACAAACATCTGTGTCGGGCATTGTTCAGTAAAGCCAGGCTGAAGATTACACCACCAAGTGTGTATAAGCTCCGGGTCTCCAAGGCTTGTGACAAAAGAGAAGGGACTTGAGATGTGTGAACGGATTAAAGTCAGGGGAAAGAGCAGGATGTGATCAGCATGTGGGACTCTGCTTTGCGGGCTGTCCCGCAAGGCAGTGGAGTGGTCCCCTGAAGGCTCTCCCCCCACCCCCCGCGAGACACACACGGTGGGGATGGAGGCAAGGAGATGTGCTTCACATCACTGGCATCAGCCGCTAGAAAAGGAGGTCCACGTAGATGCTAGCGTGCACCTAGCAGTTGTCAGTCAAGGTGACCAGCCCGAAGCCCTGGAACGTCAACCGGAGCTGAGTCTATTAACCTCGCCGGATGTGTCAAGCTGGAAAGGGAGATGCACAGGCCGGGAAGCTGCGATGGCCATGATTGAAGTCACCAGGTCTGTCCTCTGCGCCAGCGCTGCCCCACTCAGAAGGCAAGTGGGTCCCTGTGACGCCGGCCTAGCCATTTCTGCAGCATCGCGACTCAGGGGGCAGGCCAGGTCGCGTGTCCCTCAGTTTGCAGCACAGCTTCAGTCGCTGGGAAAGGCCCAGGCGTCCAGGCGCGCCACTTTCCAGTGGGCATTTCTCTCATTTCTAGACCCTGTGGCCACGCCTACCATCGGCTGAAAACTTGGGTGCTGGGCGTCCTCACGACCCCAGACCCCATTGCCCTTCTGGGCGATTTCTCATGCACAGCGCGGGGCTTCTGCGATGCAGTGGCCTTGCCCACTCCATGGCCACGACTCCCAGCTCCCTGCAGCCCCCAGCCACAAGGCGGACCTTGTCATCAAGCAGGTCTCTCCCAACCGTGCCCTGGACATACTCTCCACACACGAATCGGAACCACCTTCCTTCCAGCTCTACCCTTCCTTATGATTTGGTCCCATAGGGACGTCCTCTCCTCTTTCACCCCCACGTCCTCCCCGTCACAGATGATGCCTGCAGGCATCGCTCCCTGCCAGCTGCGGATCCAGCCACTCAAATGACTCACCTCACCGACATCTTTTAGTCCAGAAAAATGTGCCGTTTCCTGAAAAGCCCAGATTTTCTTTTGCCTCGTTGCCTTTGTGTCTCCTATTTTCACTATTTCCCCAAATTCTCTCTCTGGCTAATTTAGACTCTTTCTTCGCGAGTCAACTGCATCGTAAAGGATGCTTTCTCAGACACCCCACCCCCGCCTCCCCTCCGCCCCCATGCTGGGAGAAATGTTCTCTTTCTGCCTCCCTCTTCAGCACTGCTACTGCACCTTTCCAAATGCTCATCGCACTAGTACATTCCCATTGAGCTGTTTGTCTCAATAGACCGCAAGGTCTAGGAGGCCAAGGAGCCTGTCTATGCCAGTCACACTGCTATGCCCCACACCTAGATGTATTCCTGGCACAAATGCCCTCTCACTAAATACTCACTGAATGAAACCAAGATCCCTTCTAGGTTCAGGCCTTTGGAATGTTCCCTCCACCTCTACTAGACTTTTTTTAAAACATATTATATAACTGATTGCATATTTTATATATATATATATATATATATATATATATATATATATATATAATACATCAGTGTAGACCCTGAGGTTTTCCCACCACCTTGTCACCCATGACTCATCATCTTAATCTCTTGCACCTCCCCCTCCCCCACTTTTACCCACCTCCCCCTCTCTTGCTCTATGTTTCAGTTCTACTGACAGTTTTAATTTTTTTCTGCCCTTTTGTTTGTTTTCCCTGTATCCTGCATGTAGGTGACACCACCCAGTATTTATCTTTGGCTTTCCGGCTTAATTCTATTAGTGTGATTCCTTCTAGGTCCATTCATGTTATCACAAATGTATCAAATTTATCTCTTTTGGTTGATGAATAGACAAATGGATCAGAACATTTTGGTATATGTACACAATGGAATATTATTCATCAACCTACTATGCTTTGATTGCATCCACATGCTCACTTTGTTCTTGCATACTCTCCACTGATCAGCCCATATCCCATCTCTTCCAGAGGCCATCTCTCATCTCCCCGGCCTTCTTTGGCCCCCCACAACAGGTCAAATGTATCTGTTGTCATGTCTCTGCTCACACTGTTGTCATGTCACTTCTTACACTGTAGTGGATTCCACTGACCGATGACACGCATCTCCATCTCATAAAAGATAGTGAATTGCTGAAGAGGGTTTACGGCTTATTCCTCTCTCTTTCCCCATTAGCTAGAATGAAACAGATCCTAAGAGAAGCTTAATAAATGCCAAGTTAAATGTATAAGTTAAGTGTAACTTTAATGTGGATATAAATTCATTTCTTACATCAATCAGAGGCTCTCGATCACCTGCATTTTCTCCGCAACCTGGGAACACTACAAGGGAATACCTTTCTTCCTAAATGAGACTCCTATACGTGCCCTTGATTTCAGCAGTTGACAATTTCTCTGGGTCTAGTATTTGGTACGCAGGTGCTCCTCCACACCCCTGCATATCTGATTAGCCAGTGAATTTTCCATAGTTCTCTGCTTCTTCAGCTCCCAGGATGTTAAGGCTCACGATTGCTTTGATCTTTTACTTCTGAATTGTGTCTTCCCATCTGCCCACCTGATTTTGGATGCCTTCTGTCTCCATATCTAGATTTGTTCACATGAAGTCCCTAAGCTCTTGAACTTGAATCCCACTTGCCAATGAATTTTGTTTGACTCCTACATGTGCAAACTTGACACTTATTTTAGCAGAGCTCGTATTTTGTAGAGAACAGTGTTATCATTCTTTTGTGGTTAAAGAACACATCCTATAACCTCATTTCTTCATGAGGACCTCTCGCAATCAAGTCTCAATGGAAAGAATAATTATCAGAGTCTCTGATGCCAGAGCCCTGTGTTGGCACTAATAAGGAAGAAGCTCGAACCCTGCCAAACTCATCAAGCTTCCGAAACAACCCAGCTGGGAACCAGATGGCAGTGATGAGCCTAACATTGCAGCCCCTGAGAGTTTAATGCATGTGTCCTTCCTGATTGAGGTCCTTCCTGATCGAGGGCTCATAAGCGGCACTGGCATTCCCCTTGGAGAGACTAGAGACTTGCCATGCAACTAGCAACACCAGGCACGAGCTTCTAAATCTACGACATCTCTGGAACTGGCCTGGCCCATCACAAAAGAGAGTCCTTTAAATCATCCTGTTTTGCTGGCTTTTGCCCTGCACTCTGACTCTATAAACAAGGTGTGAGTCTCTTTCAGAAATGGCTTTAGTTCCTTCTATATCTCCCTTTAGGCTATCACACCTAATATGTCCTTCACAAAGAGCCCTTACTTACCATCTCCAGCACACAGAAGACAGGGACAAACATGGAACAGAGGCAACAGAGCAGCTACATTGCCACTGATACCAACACTGCCACCACCACAACAAATGCCAGAGCACGCTATGTGAGAGAAGAGGTGTAGCAGGAAATGTAGGTTAGAAATACTGGTAATTCTAATCGTTAAAAATTGAGACGTTTTTAGAATGTTGAGAAATAAAAAGAAAAGACACCTGGGGTTTTATAGTTAATATTCTTAAATTATCCTTAATTCTCTCTTGATCTCTCTTGGCTGGTCTCTCAGTCATCTCTGGGTCAGTCAGTGAATGTCTGTCCATCTCTCTGTCTCTTGCAATGACTGACTTTTCTGAGCTTTTACAAAAGGCAGATGCACTTATCCAGCCTTCAGAGAGTCTCCTTCAGTAGGTCAAGGGTAGTCAGGTGACAAAGTTGGGACAGTATGGTGTAATCGAAAGATAGTAGGGCTAAGTAAGAAACACCTGCCTTTGAACACCATAGACATATGGCATATCGGACAAGTCATTAGGTCTCAGTGACTTAGTTTCTTAAAAAGCACAATTGCAAATACTGTTGCCTGTTTCATAGGACAAAGGAGAGACAAAATAATAAAGAAGTTTAAATATAATAGGGATGCTATTTCTCTCTCCTGTTGATTGCCAGGCTATATGAAGCTAAGGGAGCAGCTCTGTTCCATAAGACTTCACAGGAATCCTGATTCTCCCAAATGTTTTCTAATATCCACTAGGATAGTGTGGCTCAAGCTTGGCAACTCACATAGGGTGAGGGTGAATCTTTGCTATGGGGAAGAAGGTGTGTCTTGTGCGATGGAAGACAATTAGCTGCATCCCTGGCCTCAGTCCACTAGATACAGTAGTTTGTGGCCATTCAGTTTTGACAAGCCACAATGTTTCCAGGTACTGTCAAATGTGCCCGGAGGACAAACTGCCCGTGGATGAGCTAAGGAGTCAGAATTGTGTGTTCTGAATCAGGGGAAGGGGGAAGAATGGGAACATAGACAAATATTATATCACTGTAAAATAAATATAAATATAGTAAATTAATTATAAATATAATAAATATATAAACTATACTTATAAAATAGAAATATATATTGCTCATTCAGGTGACCTAAATGTGTATCTCAAATATATAGCTCTGCAGATCCATGGCTTTTGGCTCATAGCTCCCAAAGTTCTTGGGATTAGAAAATTCCAAGCTGCGGATGATCAAGGACCTTTTGCAATGCTGCTGAGGTGGGTTTTGGGCCTCACTGAAGACTGGGGTTTGATCTCCAAGAGAACTAACCATATAATGAAAGTAGTAGGACTTCGAGTCATACCCACCTCCTTCTGGATAAAGAGGAGAGAGAGGTTGTGCTCAGTTATAGATGGGCGATGACAATCACACTTCTGTAATGAAGCCTTTGTAAAAATCCAAAAAGGGGAGTTTCCTGGTAAGTGTATACCTGGAGATTCACAGAGTCACCTGCACAAAGCAAGCATGGTGACTCCCATTCTTCTGTGGCTCTTCCAGGCTGGCAGATAACAACCATCACACAGATTGATAGACAATAACAACATAAAAAAATGTTCTGTAACATGTCTACCTGCCACATGCAGGAGAGAAACTCTCAATGCCTAAGTAACTAGTGCAAGAGGCTGCAGATGTCACCTCAAAGACAAGGGCGAGTGAGGGAACAAAGATGAAATGGAACTATAGAGCTTATCAGGAAAATGAACATATGCAGTTTTTAATTGCCTTCTCTATTGAACAGAGGTAAGGAAGGTAGGTCTTCCCAGGAGAGGCTGCTCAAAAGAGACATTTAGGAATAAATATCCAAAGTACCTTCCAACCAACCTCCAGAGCCCCACCCATGCCAATAACCTCTTGCTAAAAGGACAGAGGTGATGGTGGCAGAATAGAGGTCACTACAAATCTTAAGAAAGGAAGGAAAGAAGAATAGCAAAAACAAACAAAAAATACTTAAGAAAAATTGAAAACTGCCAATAGAACTAAAGCATAGAACAAGAGAGGGGCAGGAGGGAGAGAATGGGGTTGGGAAGGGCACAGAAGACTAAGATGGTGCACAGTGGTAAGATGATGGGAGAACATCAGGGTAAACAATGATGCAAAATAGATAGACAGACAGACAGATAGATAGTTAGATGATAGATAGATGATAGATAGATAAATAGATAAGTACAAACAACAAAAAGTAAATTAAAAAAGTACTAACAATATCTGAAAAGAAATTATTATTTAAAAAATGGAAGAATTGGTCAGGGAGGGGTGGTGGTGGGCGACCCCTGAAGATTAAATGGAGATTAAATTGATGTGAAATATATAAAATAAATCAATATGAAAAATAAATAAATAAATAAATAAATAAATAAATAAATAAATAAATAAATAAATAAATAATGAAAGAATTGAACCAGGTCATAAAGAAAGGCTCATCAGAGTGAGCAGGAGGGATGGGAATGGCAGTAAAGTTGAGAACATGAGTATCACCCGAAAACACCCAGCTGAGATGGGGGAGAAGAAGCCCAAATCCAGCCTGTCCTTTGCTCTCCATGGACTCCCAGCTCCTTTGGGACCTCATCCACTCAGCATGTGACAGTTTTTCCTTAGTTTGTCAGACCAGGGGTTATGCATTGTTCTTAACACGCCAAAGCACTGTGCAGGTTTCTGTATGTTTTATATGTAATGCATAGCATTAATGCAGTCTTAAAAAATCAATGCATTCCAGGAACAGCTATTAGATCTCTATAGTGAAGCACAAAACCTATGAGAAAGAAGGAAAGGGATTCTGGCAAAGTAGATTTGGGGTGAGATTTAAAGCCCAGGTTGTATCCTATAGATGAATGGTGCCATGAAGGAACTTTAAACTGGGCACTAAAATGATCAGCTTTTCATCTTGTCTGTATTACCTTCTCTTGCATAATATTCTTCATTTCTAAAACAGGAATAGTAATTGTATATACTTCACAGAGCTACTGGCATAACAGAATGTGACTGTATATAAAAATGTTGAAAGCAGTTTCTGGAATTTGATTAATAACCGCAAAAATGACAGCTAAATAAATAAACCTGGCACTTTTTCAAAGATCTCTTTGAGTGTAGTCTGAAAAGCAGATTAACAGCAAACACAACCAGAGGTTAGAAGGCCAGGTAGGAGGCTGGGGCAATAGAACAGGATAGTGAGGGTGATGACTAATAAAGGTGGTAGTTGGGAAGAAGGGAAGATAGGAGAGATGGATTTGAGAAAAAACGTGAAAGAGGTTGGCAAGTGACAGATAAAATTTTCAATAAATTCTAAATTAAAACAAGTAGTAAAATCTAATATCCACTCGTGATTTTAAAATATCTTCGCGTATTCTGCATACAAACCAGGCACAGCCCCCAAAGACAAATCAGCAAGCTGGGCATTTACCAGGAAGACCCATCTTTGGGAAAAGTGTAGTTTATAAATCAGTTGCCACAAACATCACTAAGATGCTTCTGAAAAAGGCAGATTTTGAGGTTTCACCCTAGATCTCCAGAATCCACCTTTGGGATGCATCTGCTGATTTATTTTTATTTATTTATTTATTTATTTTTATATATAAATTTCACATCATTGCAATCCCAGGGATTTGCCCCCCCCTTCCCCCTCCCCCTTTCCCTTCTGTCCATTGTTGAGTGCTTCAGTTTGGTGCTCAGCCTGTTTTGTCTTTTCCTCATGACATTTATTTATTTATTTATTTATTTATTTATTTATTTATTTATTTATTTATTTATTTTTCTTCAATATGTCCCATATATTAGTGAGACCATTTGGCTTCTGTCTTTCTCTTTTTGACTTGTTTCTGCTAGTATGATTTCTTCTAAGTACATCCATGTTGTCAAGAAGTCGTCTAATTTGTCATTCTTAATTGATGA